>JAMJFZ010001849.1:0-84527 GCA_026225945.1 Cricetomys ansorgei | reverse complement strand
AGAAGAGATTCTATAAATAGCCATACACAAATCAGGTTAACTGGTTTATAATAAAGATAACATTGCAATGCAACTGGGAAAGAGTCTTAAATAAAAAAATGTTAGGTCAATTGTGTATCTCTAAGAAAACAATGTAGGTTGATCCTGAACTGTATACAACTCACTAAAGTAAATCCCAGGGCCAGCAAAATGATTTTCTGGGCGAGGGCACTTGCTTCCAAGTCGGAAGACCTGAGTTTGATCCTGGGAACCTTCATGGTGGAAGGAGAGAACTGACTCCCGAAAGCCGTCCTCAGATCTCTATAAACACACGTGTGGGTGATTTTTAAAACAAGAAAATTCCAAGTGGAATACAGATTTAAATGTGGGGATGGGAGCGTACAGCAAAACATTTATGTAAATAACCAAATTTAACTTTCATCTTCCCCTTCCTGTTTCTTTTTTGCTTTTTTGTTTTGTTTTGAGACAGGGGCTCACTATGTAGACAAGCTGACCTTGAACCTGAAATCTTCCTTGTCTCAACTTCGTAAGTGCTGAGTATACAGACATGCTACTCATGGGCAAAGCCAACTTGGGCAAACATTTTTTTAAATAAACAAAAAGCACTGACAAAGGCAACCAGACTATATTAAATCTGCCAACAAAAAAACCAATTATGGCTCAGCTTGTTCAGTCCATGTTCCTGGGCTGGCAGAACTAATATTATGAAAATGTTTATACTACTTAATTTACACAATCAATGAAATATCTATCAAAACTTCTATGTCATATCTCACTGGCTTAGAAAAAATACAAGAATTCATATGGAGCCAAGAACACTGCTGGGGGCATTTTAAAACCCAACCTCGAATCATACTGTAGAGCTGTGTGGTAAGGAAAGCCTGGGACTGACATAAGAATAGACAGGGAGCAGAGACCAGCACAGAGGGTCTGGAAATAAAGTGGCAAAGCTAAACCTAGCTAATTTTTTGGCAAAGGAGGTAAAAATATACTTTGGAAAAAAAGAACCTATTCAACAAATGTTGCTGGTAAAATCGGATTTCTACCTGCAGAAGATGAAATTAGATTCATATCCTTCACCTTGTATAAAAATCAATCCAAAATGAATCAAAGACCTTAATTTAAGGCCTGAAATTTAAGGCCTCAAACTTTTGGAGAAAACACAGGGGATACCCTTTAAGACACTCGCCTAGCTAAGGACTTTTTAAAGGAACACAAACAGCGTAAGGACTAACCTCAACTATCAACGTGCAAACAGAAGTTTTCTGTACAGCAAAGGGCACAACAAAAAAACCACCAAAGCTCATTCTTTGTGTACATGCCTAGGAGTGAATAGCTGGGTCATATGGTAGTTCTATTTTTGATTTTTTGAGAAATATGCAAACTGATTTCCACAATAGCTGTGTTAATTCACACTCCCACTGACAGAGAGTAAGTGTCAAATTCATTGATGGCAACCATTCTGACTGGGGTGAGATGGTATCAAAGTAGTTTTAATTTGCATTTCCCTAATGGCTAGGGATAATAAATACTTTAAAAAAATAATAGTTATTGTCTCTTTTTGCTTCTTTTTTAAAATAACCTATTTACTTAGTCAATTTGCCTATTTGTTGGTTGGCAGTTCCATTTCCATGGTATTCAACTTTGTTACAATTCTATGTAAGTTCTGGATTTCAGCCCTTGTCTGAATTGTAGCTGGTACAGATTTTCCCCCATTGTGTGGCCGTCTGTCTATGAGAGGCTATGCCCTTCCATAGAGATATTTGCACCCTCATGTTTATTGCAAGAATTGAAACCAACCTATTTATACATCAACAAACAAATAATGATAATTTGGGAAAAAAATATACGAATATTATCCAGCTCTAAAGAAAAATGAAAGTATAAAAACTTACAGAAAAATGGACAGACATAAGAGTATATATTAAGCAAGGTCACAAAAATCTCAAAAAAAAAAAACCCTGTAGGTTTTCTCTCATATGAGGAATCCGTCAATAATATATTTACATGTATAGACAAATGTACATGTGGGAACAGTAGAACATAAAAAAAGACAACAAAAAAGGCTAAGTATTAGAGA
This sequence comes from Cricetomys ansorgei, assembly GCA_026225945.1. Lineage (NCBI taxonomy): Eukaryota > Metazoa > Chordata > Mammalia > Rodentia > Nesomyidae > Cricetomys > Cricetomys ansorgei. Next base: position 82,447 of record JAMJFZ010001849.1, on the reverse strand, counting down.
ATGAGTTAGGACCGAATGCAGGCCATTCAACTATAAAAGACAAGAGTTATGAAAGATAATATATTACTTTTTGTAGTTCTAATTCTGTCATAATTTTTGGTCGTAAATAAGTTCATAAAATATATTCAATACTGAAAGTTTAAAATCTAATGAAGCTCCACAGCTTCCATTTCAAATGTCTATTCTAACTGCAGAAATTCACTGAGTTTTATAGACTTTGAATCTTCTTAGTTTTAGTATGTAATGTTTACTTATTTGGAAGTTTTTTATTATAAAGTTTATTTTAAAAAATCATCTATTAAAAAATAATAAGACAGAGAGCCCATTGAAGAAGATAGCTAACAATGACCTCTGGTCTCTACACACATACTCATACAGGTGCATATGAACATGCGTACACACAGACATACACAGAGGAAAGTCTTCCCTTTTTTAACAAGATAGAACGGGTAATAGTTTACCTTCTTTCTCGAAGCTTGTCTGTTTGAGACAAGACATAGTTCTTGCTATGTAACTCTGGCTGGCCTGGAAGCTACTCGAAGATCAGGCTGGTCTCAAACTCATAGAGATCTGCTTCCCTCTGTCTCCCCAGTGCTGGGATCAAAGGTGTTTGCTAACACATCTGGCTTAAAACATTTTTTTAATGGCAAAAATATAAACCTAAGTTTCAAGATACTAGACACTATCAATGAAGAACAATCACTTACTTCCTTAAGTTTTCAGGCTGCAATGTAACGAAGGTCAAGCTTGGTACCATCCCTGAGACAATCAAGAATTAAAACAGAGAGAGCAGCACAGAAAGAACTCTGGAGATCTGCAGGGGATCCATCTCTAACGGCTATAAGAAAACTAATTAATGAGTACTTTGTGTATGTTAGAAAACTACCAGAGTCCAGAAAAATAAGTGCCAAATGATTAGAGATAGTGGTGTTCAGAACTCACAAAATGATTTTATAAATGCTCCTTCCCATCATCAGATTAAAGACTGGTTAAAGGATATAGAGTCCTTCCTAAGCTCGAAGATATATGGTGGAAAGGAGCACAGAAGACTCAAGAGATCTGCCTGCCCTACTTCTGATTCCCAAATGCTGGGATTAAATACATGCACTACCACACCTGGCTAAATACCTTTTTTTTCAAAAAAAAAAAAAAAAGAGATATGCTAAATCTAACTAGTACATAAAAAAACTGCAATATGTGAGAGGAAAAACAAACAAACAAACAAACAAACAAAACACTGTATGGGGAACAACAATACAAGAAAAAAAATTAGTATGCCTGAAGACAGAGCAACATAAAATTAGTCAAGACAGAAGCAGAATTCAAATAACTTGCACTTTATCAAGTGGGGACCCAATGCAAACTCTTGTATATACTTGGTAATCTTGGTTTTATCTAATTAAGCCAATGAGATCAGCAAAGAAAAAGATTTATGCAAGGTGTATTCTCTAAGACAAAGAATCAACATTAGTTAACTCTACCTACAGAGGGTAAGGTGGACTACTTTTGATCCATTGATTTTATCCAAAGACTTTCCCAGCTATGCAAGGAAAACTAAGGGAATATGGCTACAATACCTATTCACCTGCATGTAACTTTTCTTTCATTATCTATAATTAAATACTAACAATATTAAGATAACACCACAAAGGACTAGCTAATCTTCAGAAGATGTATTTCTTGGCTGGAGATGTAGCTTTCCTGGTAGACTGCCTGCCTAGCATACACAAGGCACCACATAAACCAGGTATGGTGTACACAACTGTAATGCCAACACTGGGAGGTGAAAGCAATAGGATCAGAAGTTCAAGTCATCTTCAGTTACATAGTGAGCTCAATGCCAACTCTGGCTAGAAATCCCATAGAAAGAGGGGAAAAGATATACTTTACTATAATCATTACTGATTATATTTAATGTGTTTTATACAGTATTTCTAATTTCTTCTGCCTCAAACTATAAATAGGAAAGCAGTATATAATTTACTATCTGAAAAGCTTCTAAGGTGACCAGTAATAGTATAAAGTCCCACCCTGGCTGTCCTGGAACTATGTAGATCACACTAGCCTCGGGACTCATATAGATCATCAACTGCCTTTGCCTCCTGAGTACTGGGATTAAAGGTGTGCATTATCACAGCCAGCTTAAGGGGTCACTTTGAACAGTATTGAGACTATTAATAACTATAGAGACTTCTAAATTTGGAATAAATGCATTTTGCATTTGCATCATGAGGTGGCCATGAGCCTATGGGGGTCCATGGTGGGCATGTGGGAGTTTGAATGAGAAATGTCCCCCACAGGTTACTGTTTGAACACATGGTCCCTAGTTGATGGCACTGTCTGAGGAGCTCATGGAAACTTTAGAGGGTGCATTCTCGCTGAAGGATAAAAATCATTCATCAAAGCAATTAAAAGCTTCTCATTACTTGATAATTTCGAAACCGCTAATTAGCAAGACATTCTGTGAGAGACTATCAGAAGCTATGTCAGAAACTAGCAAGCAATGCTTAATTCAAAACTACGCATAATTAAGCCAAAATTACAAATCAGCCCAGCAATTCTATGCAGCTGGAAGGTCAGTCTACTAAAAAAAAAAAAAAGACAATGAAAACAATGACTAACAAAAATCCTTACTACTCAAAAGCATGCCCAGACACCAATGGTTTAAGTTATGTAAATTTAGTAAGGACAGCTGTCTTTTCCATTCTTTGCTATCTATCTGCTTTAGCAACATTGACTGTCTTGCAATCTCTTCAATATGTAAATGTCATTCTGGATTTGTGCTGCCACTGCCATGCCTCTGCTGCCAGCTAACTACACTGTTTTGTTAGTTTATTCAAGCCTTGGTTCTTCAATGTGTAAAGGAAAATGGGCCCATGGAAAAGGCCACCACCTGTTCTCAATCATTCTTGATCCCAAAATAATATTTACTGTTCTGAATGATAGTTACTATTACTTGTTTATTGTTGAGCAGCTGTAGCCAGGAGTAGAACACCTGCTGGACATGTACAAGGCCCTGTGTTCAATCCTCAGCATTGTACAAACTTATTTAGTACCTATTTCACGCCACTAGAATATAAGCATAAGCTACATGTGGGAGGAAGTATTTATTCATCACTAATCATTTCATATACAAGGAAGGGAAGATTACATAACTGGCAATGAGGCAAGAAAATAGGGCAGAATGAGGCCCAGAAAAACCTTATACAAATGCTCAGATTAGTATACAAAGAAACCAGTTGTGAGAGAGGAAGTTGGGAAACCTCCCCAACCAAGACTGCCAGGTAACAGATAAAGCATGAGCAAAACAAGCTTATCATAACGCAAATACAAGGGGGGGAGTGATATGCAAATGGATCATCAAGGGTCACTGCCCTCCCGCTTCTAACCTTGTAACTATAGCCTGCTGTCCTCTATGACTACCCACAAGTCCCTATCCAAGTCCTTGTTCTAGAACACATGAACATGGAAATCTTCATTGGGTACCCACTGAACTCTGCCAATAACAGTGTCATAGGTGATGGCAGTGGAAACAACAGAGTAACAGCTTCAGAAAACCCTTTCTCCAGAAAAGCAATTAAGCATTAGTAACATCGTCAGGTTAAAATTTTTCACCATCTTTGGAAATGAATCAAAGGCTTCATTAAAGCAAACTAGGAAGTGTCTATTCAAGAAAAATAGCTGTGGACATGGCTGAGGTATTAAAGCGCTTGCCATGCAAGTCTGAGGACCAGAGTTCAGAGTCAGGATCCCCAAGAGCATGAGCAAAGTAGACGGCAGTGTGCTTGTTATCCCAATGCTCCTATAGGGAGACGGGTGGTGGAGACAGCAAAATCCTGGGAAACTCAAAGGACAGCCAGCGTGAGATAGAAACTGTGAACAGCAGAAGACCTTACCTCAAACAGGGGAGGCAAAGACTAACAGTCTCACGAATCATACATACATACACATATACCATATTAGTATATCCCACACATGAGGTCAGGGCCTGAATACTGGTGAAGAACAGAGAGCTTTGTAGAATTTTAATCTGCCCTATTCCTATGTTTCCACAATAGCTCTGACAACAAACAGCCCACAATCACAGTGAAAGCCATAAGGGGCAGCCACTGAAGGATACGTGAGGTTAAAGTGCCTTCAAGGCTTCATTCCCAGAGAAATGTAATCATCTGACCTGTCGGCAATTTCCTGGAAGATCCCATCTACAAAGCTATCATTGCTTGGTACTGACCTATCAATGCCAAAAAGTTTGGCCAATGCCAAAAGGCATTCCCTGGAGGCAGTTGTTGAGGTTTGGGAAAACAAATGGAACAAACATTTGGACAACCAAAAAGATTAAAAAGCTGGAGAATGAGCTGGTTGTGGTACACCATGCCTATAATCCCAGCATTTAGGAGACTGAGGCAGGTCATCCTCAGCTGCAAAAGACCCTAGCTAAAAACAAAAAACCTACCACGGAAAGGAATCCTAGAAAATGAGATGTCCACATAAATGCCCAGGAATCTAGAAGGTAATGTGTCGTGGTATATCTGAACTTATTCTCACATATTATAAAGCTATATGCACTTCTGTGTAGTAAAAAGAATTGTGACCAGCTGTTATATGTGGTAGTCTGAGTCACTGACAGAAGGTCACCTTCCTTAGCTCTTAGAACCAGCTTCCTAGGTGTGGCCTCTGGAATGCAGAAAGCATACTAGTTTGAAGCACCAACAATTTTCTACCCAATGACCTTTAAATGGAGCATTTGTCATTCTAATACTGACTGCCCACTGAGATATTTGTGTTGAAAGCATCCAACTGTATTAATGGTAATGCAGGAACTTCATGGGGTCTTCCCCCAGCCTAAGCACTGGTCATAGAAGACCTTGTCTGGAGACTTGATTGGCCTGTAAAAAGGGCATCATGACAGCCAGCTGAAGTTGGGGGGTTGTTATACTATGGAAGTTCTATTAATTAAACATTAAGGTCTGTGTATCGGTATACAATAAAATACCTAGATGCCATATGTTCCTGGTCAGCACCAGTAGCAAGTCCGAACTGTGAAAGACTGAGGTGGTCAGCCAGCCATGTGAGACCCTCTGCCCTAGCCGCCCAGGTTTTCTATCTCAGAATGATGTGTTTGTTTTCTACCGGAACCCGTTGTAGATGCTGATATTTCCTTTACAGTAATATCCAATTCATAAGGACCCATAGACACACACTAAGTGTAAAGTATGCTTAGGTAATATAGACACAAAATTAATCAACGTATAAAAATAAACGCCAAGAAAATTTGCCGACTTTTAGAATAAATTTAGAATAATAGGCAAATATTTAAAGAAGCTGGTATTCAAAGAACAGAATCAAAAATGGTAGCCTCTGGATTTGATAGCATTTTAACCTCTAAAAATTCCCATCCTTACCTAGTTAATAACACAATTCAAAACAAGCTTTCTTAAGATAAAACATTTAAGATAATTGGTATTTTTCTTTTTGTGTCCCCCCATTTTTACTGTAGTATAATGCATACATTTAAGATAATTGGTATTTTTCTTTTTGTGTCCCCCCTTTTTTACTGTAGTATAATGCATACATCAAAACCTAACCCTCACCCTAAATGCACAGTTAAGCGATGGTAGCACGCATGCAATTGTACAGTATCACTATCTAAGTTCACATCTTTTTCATCTTGTAAAACTCAAACTCTATAAGTCATTAAAGTTCCCCATGTTGTCTCTGCTCCCTTCATTCTCTACTAGCCACCATTCTATCAGATAGTATTGCGTGACTAGCTAATGTCTCAGCATAATATTCTCAAAATTCGTATTTGTTACAGAATACTGCAGAACGTCCTTCCTTGTTAAGGATGGATAGTACTCCAGAGCACGCATAGAACACTTTATGTTTTGCTAATCAATTCATTGTTAATGGGTAGTTGGCTTGCTTCCAAGTTTTAGGCATTGTGAATGATGTTGATATGATCATGGTATACAAATACTTCTTAAAGGTCCTGACCTTAATTCTTTTGGGTATTAACTATAATACAATCTCTAAAAAGACAAAGCAGAAAACTTAATAGAGGAGACTGAGCTGAGCATTGTGGTGCATAGCTGTAATTTCAACACTCGAGGCAAAGGCAGAAAGATGCCAAGTCTAAAGTCAGTCTGAGCTGTATCATCAGGCCATTAAAAAAAAAATCAAACAACAACAAAAGAAAAAAATGAGGAGGGTGAAAGAGGTGCAGCCACCTAAGCACCAATACATGTTTTCCTTTCTAACCACGGCATTAGAAAAGTTTTAATGTAAATTTTCTAATTTTAAATGTAACTAAATGTATATAAAGTGTTTACCTTTCAAGTTTATAACAACAAATAAAGAAAATATCTAATCAAATCTGTCAGTTCTCTTATACTATTTTTAAATGAATTTCTTTCCTATTCTAAGGCTTTAGATTTATTTTTCTTTTTTATGTGTATGAGCATTTTGTTTTGTTGTTTTTCAAGACAGGGTTTCTCTTTCACAACTCTGGCTGTCCTTAAGTTACTCTGGAGACCAGGCTAGCCTCGAACTCACAGAGATCCATCTGCCTCTGCCTCCCAAGTGCTGGGATTAAAGACGTGCACCACCACCACCTGGCTGTGTATGAGCATTGTGTGTGTGTGTGTGTGTGTGTGTGTGTGTGTGTGTGTGTGAATGTATGTCTGTGCAACATGTATGTAGTGTCCGCAGAGGCCAGAAAAAAGTATCAGATCCCTCTTGGAACTAGTTACAGACGGTAGTGAGTTGCCATTTGGTTGCTAGGAATTGAACCCAGGTCCTCTGGAAGAGTAGTCAGTGCTCTATACCCCCAACCATCTATTTAGCCTCTAAGGTTTTATATGAACTCAGCCTAAATTTTCTCCTTAAAGGTATGTACATTTCTATAAGTCTTATTTTTACTAGCTAGTAGAATTTAATAGCATGTCCTATACTGGCTGTTTTAGTCAGGGTTACCATTGCTGTAATTAAACAACATGATTAAAGCAACTTGGGGAGGAAAGGGTTTGTTTGGCTTAGGCTTCCGCATTACTGTTCATCACTGAAAGAAGTTAGGACAGGTACCAGAGCCTGGAGGCAGGAGCTGATGCAGAGGCCATGGAGGAGTGCTGCTTACTGGCTCAGTGTGCTTATAAAACCCAGGACCACCTGTCCAGGAGTGGCCCCACCTACAATGGGCCAGGCCCTCCCACATCACTCAATAATTAAGAAAATGCCCTTCAGGCTTGCCTACAGCCCAATCTCATGGAGGCATTTTCTCAACTGAGACTCACTCTTCTCTAGGGTCAGTTGACATAAAACTAGCCAGCACACTGGTGCTATTTCAGACATTTTACATAATCTACCTATATGCAGCAATCCTATATAACTGTTATTATCCCAATTTACAGATGAAGACAGAGGCACTGAGAGGTTAAATAACTTTCCCAAGGTCACACAATTAATAATGAGGTCAACTCTTCTCAAGCTAGACTATAAGGACCGTATTTCCTCCTGAGACAGGGTCTTGAACTACCTAGCTCAGGCTGGTCTCAAACTTGCAACCCTGCTCTAAAAGTGCTTAAATTACAAGCATACATTACCACAGTGGGTAAGACTATCCAAACTTTGAGCATCTCATTCACAGAGTATCACACATGTGATATCACACTGAGAACACCATGTTTATTTCACCTGGGCAGCAAAGTCCTTTGGTAAAAGTTACATTTATGCCACAGATTAGAAGAACTGTATGGAAATGTAGAAGTTTTCCATATTAATGATACCCTTAGGGGTGTATAAAAACATGTCCTTCAAATGAGTGGCTCAGCCAGAAAGAAGCTGTTCTGGTTCATCTTAATTGTCAACTTGTCTGGATTTAGAATCATTATGGAAACACACCTCTTCATGTGTCTTGTGAGGGTATTTTCAGAAAGGTTTAAATGAAGAGGGAAGACTCATCCTGAATGTGGGACTGAGTAAAGGGGGAATTAGCTGACCACAGCACTCATCTCTCTCTACTTGCTGTGAATACAGTGTGACCAGCTGCCTTCCATTCCTGCCATAATATGCCCACCATGATGGACTCTACCTTTAAACTATGAGCCAAAATAAACCCTTCCTTCCTTAATTTGTTTTTGTCATACATTTTTGTCACAACAATGAGAAAAATAATACAGAAGTTATCTGATAGGCCAGCTTAAATTCTAAAAGGAATAATAATCATATTAGTATGGTACTCTGTCACATTTCCCAAATAATCCTGAAGGCTGCCAGTTTTAAAAGGAGCCCAAAGCAAAAACAGGCAACAAATCAAGGTGGCGTTGCAACAGTTACCATTGACCTTAGATCCAGCAAACTTAATGGTGTTGAACGTGTCTTTGACGAGATGATACGGCAGCTGGATAAAGCTGCCAACAAGCCCTACAGAAGAGTCACAACGTGGAATCCTTGTCCAAGGGTGCTACATAAGGCACAACTTGCATTTTGGTCCCTCCTGTCATTGTGAGAGATTGTCCTGTATACGGTAGGATGTTCAGAGCATCCCAGGTCACTACCCACAAGATGCCATCCACATTTTTTCTGAATTTGACAAAATATCTCCAAATACCATCAAACATCCCCTCAGGAGCAAAACTGACCCAGTTGACAACTACTACTTTAAAAGAGAAAGAACTATGCCTCCTTCTGAAGATGATTATTTACCTTTCAAGAAACATCCCCTTGCCCAGCTTCTGGACCCTGGTAGAAAGCGTTCATAAGCCTCCAAAGTGGCCATGTTACCTACCCCATCTTCCAGAACTGAGTGCTCCAGAACTGATCCATCAAGCCTCAAAGCTGACGTGCCAGCAGCATTTCATCACTCATGGAAGTGACAGACACACATGAATTCTTTTCACCTCCTCATTGCACAAGAGAGGACCTCTACTTCTCTATCTTCTAGATAGATGTCACCTGAAGACTTGTTTTAACCAGAAAGTAAAAACGATTTCCATACAGGCATTTTACTGCCAGAAAGCAGCATCTAACATATTCATCCCTTGGTATTCTGATAACAGACACAGAGACAAACAGATGCAGTTTTGACCCACCACATGAAGACAGCTGCCTGTCATCAGGCCCACAACAGCTCTTACAAAGCAATAAATAGCCTTTTTCTTTAAAAACCAAGCAAACCCAAGCCGTTATTTGAAGATTTGGTTATAACTACTGTGACTTCATTACCACCTAACCCTGACTACAGCAGTTATAGAACAAGATTGCAGCAGGCCACAAAAGCACAAGAGGAAAGAAATGGCTCTAATATCTAGGGCGTTTACTCCACCTTATTCTGTGTAAAATCCTTAAAACCAAAAGAAAACAAAATTGAGTTTGGTTTATGTGTGGTTCCATACAAAAAGCTGGCATTACTACAACAAAGTAGCCAACTAGGAAGAAGGAAAGGAAATACCCAGTAGTCACAGCTTTGTGTGTGTATAAAGGCATACAGCTTTATATGTGTATAAAGGCATAGAGACCTAGGAAGAAAGGCGGCCAAAAACATGGACATAATGGTTTGGCTAAATGGTTTCTGAATCAATGCTTGCTCACTAGGCTCATGAACACATGGCCTTGTTAGCAGGAGTTGAGATATAAGTTAAACAGTTCCGATCCTCAATTTTCTTTTCTTTGCTTTTTTGAGATAGGTCTTGCCAGACAACTCAGGCTGGCACTGAACTCGTAATTGTCCTGCCTCTTGAGTACTGGAATGACAGGCATGCAAGCTCACATTCAGCATTCCCTCATCAATGTTGATCAGTAAACCCATAAGGAAAGCAGGCTGTGTCACTGCTCCAAGTGTTCCGTCTATAGACACTGTCCTCTGGGGATGCCTTTACCTGTGTGCTGCCCTACGTCTCTCCTTTTACAGAGCTCCCTCTGTCAATGCAGTCTTCCTCTCCCACCCAAACGAGCTGCAGCCAGGGCCCAGGGCTGTGAATACAATCCATAATGCTTCAAGAAGTAGTTATTTTACCAATCTATAACTAAAGCTTACATTTTCATTAGATTATAAAGGCACAGGGTGGGCACAAAGTTTTCTGTGATTTGGATTCTAATAGAAATTACAGGTATTCTCATTGTCAAATTAATAGTTATTAGAGACATTAAAGTATAATTTGTATTCATTACTGTTTTGTGATAAATTTCTACCCCAACCTGGATAAAAATATTTCCAATCTCATTTACCCAGATAGTTAAACATTATCTATCCTACGTGTTTCTTTGAGGTTACTGTGGATAGCAGTTAGTTATCTGTAAAGTAAATGAAACAGAGTTCCTTTACTGGCAAGGGTGAGTTTCACAGTTGAAGGCCCAAATGGAACAAAAATGTGAAATCTCCTCCAACTAAAAGACAGTTCTTCCTGCCTGAATATGCCTTTCTTCTAGGACATAAACATTTTCTTGTCTTTGGGGTCAAACCTCTGCCCTTCCTGGGTCTCAAGCCAGACAGTTTTAGTGTAGAATAACTACATCATCTCTGTTTCTCAGGTATTTGGACACTGACAGAAGAAACCACATCACCAACTCTGCTGAATGGCTTACCAACTTTATCTTGCAGTTCTTGAGACTGGTTAACTTAGTCATATGAGCCAAATCCTAACCAATTCCATAATGAATCACACACGGGCATCTTTTGTTTTCTGGAGAACACTGATAAATAAACCTCAAAGATAAAAATATGTGCTGAAAGCATCTCTTGAACTTCTTGGAACATAGAATGCCTATATTAGGTGGTGTACCATCATGCATTCTTCAGAATAATGACATCTATGATTAGTGGATAAGCAGATTATCAAATCAGAGGACAAATATTAATGGCATATAAAATGCAAAAGAGTTGACTCTTATGAGCCCTTTCTCTTGGGTTTAGGAAGCTGCCTTTTTCCTCTCCTCTAGAACATTAAAAAGTTAATTAATTCCATTCAATAACGCCCCTCCAAAAAGGTCACCTCCTCTTCTTAAATGATTTATTTTTTAAATGTGTTTTGCCTGCACATTTGTCTGTATGAGGGTGTCAGATCACTCAGAGCTGGATTACAGACAGATGTGAGCTGCCGTGTGGGTACTGGGAATTGAACCCAGGTCCTCTGGAAGAGCAGCCAGTGCTCTTAACCACTGAGACATCTCTCCAGTCCCACCTCCTCTTCTTACACTGTAAAAACTGATGTGGTAGATAAACGCATAGTGCTATTCCCAACAGACCATAAAACTTAATAATTTTTCTTCTCAGAAACTTGTGTACAAATTTATAAGTCCTATTATTAAACTACAACTTCTCTAGAGAAGAGAGCTTGTCTCTGTTGGATTTGTATTTCTAGTTCTTAATAAGATCAAGCACATAGAAGTTAATTCATACTAAACGAACAGCTTAGCAGCAATAGCTGGACAGTCAACAGCAGACTCAAGTAAAGAGGAAAAGAAGCAAGTATGAAAACGATTACTAATTTATATACAACAAAGAGCAACAACCTATCCCTGAGCCTACTACTGATCTAGTCTATATAGTCAACTAAGTCATTTCTAAACTTAATTTGCAACTATATTTAACGAAAGATTAAGTTCCACTCGTTAAAATTAAAGAAGTTCTGAATAGGGTTTCTAAAGATGTTTCCTAAAAGAGAAGTGTTCCCCCTTCGCTTTTCTCCCTTCTGTCTAGAACTGGTCATCCAGCATCATTAGGAGACCTAGAGAATGGAAGACACAGACTAAGGGAGAAACAAAGGAGGAGCCGGGGTCCCTGACAACTCTGAGGTACATCAGTTCTACAAAACGTATTACTGAATTTTAAGAGTTTAAACGAAAAAGTGAACTATTTTTTAAGCAGAGGTTATTAATTTCTTATCTGTTTTAAGCAGCCAAACACACATTCCCAACTAGTAAGGCAGAAAGTGACTTTAGTAACAAATCTGTGGTACTAGACACCTCCAGCCACTTCAGCTGTGCCTCAGTTTAAGGTAGATAAAGGGTCAGGCATTTCTACTGTAATGGAAGGGGTTAGGAGGAAGCAAAACTGATCAAAGAGCCTCTATTCTCTGAGGGCACACCACGATCACAATTCAGCTAGGTGGGTGAAAGGGGTCTAGTGCACAGACAACTGTCATACTAGAGTACTGCAGTCTCTTGCTGACACTGCAGGTGACACTGAGGAGCTCAGTAGACCAACAACTGTCAGACTACAGCATTGCAAACTCTTGCCAACTCTATAGGTTATAGTACAGAAAAGTGACGTAGCTTGCAAAGCTGTTACCAGCAAAACAAAACTGCAAGAAATCAGGACTGGGGAAATAGAACATTTTATTGAAAAGAAGATGTTAAAAAGTTGTTTAAGGGGCTAGAGAGATGGATCAGAGGTTAAGAACACTGGTTGGTCTTCCAGAGGACCCAAGTTCAATTCCCCCTCTCACCTGGCAACTCACAACTGTTAACAGCAGTTTCAGGGAGTATGAAGCCCTCTGCTGGCCACCACGGGCACCACACTCATACAGAACACAGATGCAAGGAATGCACCCATACACATGAATTAAATTTTGAAAAAGGTAAAACTTTAAAAACTGTACTGATTTTTACTTTAAAAAGAGAACAGCTGCTGGGCAGTGGTGGTGCAAGCCTCTAAAGCCAGCACTCAGGATGCAGAGGCAGGAGAATTGCTATGAGTTTGAGGCCAGCGTGGTCTCCAGAGTGAGTTCTAGGACAGCCGGAGTTACAAAGAGAAACCCTGTCTCAAAAAACAACAACCAGGGAGAGAGGGGGGAGGGGGGAGGGGAGCAACTGACTCAGGAATTTAAACTTGAGGATCCGTTAATAGAGCAAAATTTAAGGATAATTCTCATTATCATATTTTTCTAATTGAAAAAATTTTGAACAAATCCTTCATGCTTTCCATTTAATGTTTTTTGTACTTGTAATTTTAAATTTTAAAGTATTTTTACATTATTGATTTTTGTGTGTGGTATGTATATGGGTCACACACGCCACTGAGTGTGTGTAAAGATAAGAAACATCTTTTAGGATTTGGCTCTCTCCTTCACCTTTCCATGTGTTTTGGGGATTGATCAATCTTGGAGGGTTCATACCCCCAAGTGAAAGAAGCTGAATTAGATCAAAGATTCTAAAGTGAATGCCAGCTGTAAACCAAATCATTCGGGGATTCTTCTGCCCTCAAATGCATCTACCTCCTTCACAGTCCTCCACCACTGAGATTCTAAAGGGAAACACAGATAAAATACACCGGTGTGTCCTCTTTTAAAAACTAAAAAACCTCCTTGACTATTTTGAGAGAGTAAATCCAATTCTTTTGTGTGTAGTGTGTGTGTGTGGGTGGTGGTGGGTGCACACATGTGCAGGTGAGTGTGCATGTGAGGCCAGAGGTATCTTCCTCGTTCACACTCCATCTTACACAAACTGAGGCAGGTTCAGGTGAACCCAAGGCCTGCCAATTTGCCCAGTCCAGCTAGCCAGCTTGCACTGGTGATCCCTTGTCTCTGCCTCTGAGTACTGAGATTGTGGACTGGCCATCAATGCCCATCTGCCATTCATGTGGGTCCTGGAGATCAAACTCTGGTCCTCACATTTGCATGGCAAGTTCTATACTTGCTAGACCATCTTCCCAGCCCCTCAAAATCCCCTCCTTTTTCAAAGTATAATATTAATAGCAAGCATAAGGAGTAGAGCTAGAAAAGGGACAAGCTCATCAGAAGGATGTGGCAGCAAAGAACTGTATCAACAGTAGGTGAAAGTCACCTTCATAGATTTCTGTGCCAGCACTCACTAGAACCCACATTATTACATTTTAGATATTGAGAAATATTCAGTTCCTATAATGGGAAAAGTACATAGTCTATTAATCAGGTAAAATGTAAAAGGAAACTATTTTGGAAGTGGGGAAAGGAAACAAACAACGAAACACAAAAGTTGTTGTTCTGACATTAAAAGAACAAAATATTGTTTTATGCAACTGACAGTACAACTTGGTTAAGGCTTCTGCCCGTATTTTGTCGTTTTAGTTTTTAATTATATAGTACTTTTTTTTTCTATGATAAAGCTCAGTCAGGCGAAAATCATTCTAAAACTTAATATACAATAAGATGTCAAAGCTGTGTGCTAACAGCCGTGAAATAAACCCATGCTGCCTATTAAGATAGCTTAAGGGCAGGCTGTGTAGCTATGCCTTTAATCCCAGTACTCAGGAGGCAGAGGTGGGTGGCTAGGGTTGAAGCAAGCAATAATATTTCCTTACAATCAGTGTTTCAAATTACTTACAAACAGCTTTGACATGGAAGTCTTTCAGAAGACAGAATCTCTATGATTTATAAATAGCCACCCAGATACTAGTAGATGCTAATTTGGGACAGTGTTTTTAAAACTATTTGGTAATTCCCTACTCGGTGTTGAATTTATGGCATTCTACAATGACACCTACTGGCCACTGAAAATCAGCCATTAGTTTTCCAAGACAGCTAGAATAGGCTGGTTACATAAGAGAATCAATCAATCTCTCTCTCCCTCTCTCTCAAACCAACCTACCTAAAGGCAAAGTTTTCTTCACAGGTATATAAAGCACTATAGAATTTCATGTAAAACAAAAATATAAGTTTTCTGTGTGACTAAGATAGCATTATTCTTATAAAAAGATAAAACACAAGGAATGAACAAAAGTATCATATTAAAAATGTATTTAAAGCATTGTCAAATACCTCAGTGTGATGGCCATTTCAAAACAAATTATTCTCAAATGGTATTTTGGGAGGAAAAAAACCCAAAATTCTAATTTTTGTATGAACTAATATAAATAACCAATAGTAGGAAAAAACACATTTTTAGAAAGATATTCTAACGTGTAGTTCAACACCAAGCCCAGAAAGATGATTCACGCCCTGCTACTACATTTGCCCTCATCTTCTAATTCGGAGGCAGCATCTCAAACGGCTTACGTTTTAGTGATCTACAGAGCTGCTTTTCAAAATGCTTCCCAGTCTTTTAAGATGATTTTTCCAATGAAGTATAAAATCAAGTGCCCTTCCACAATACACGCTTACTGAAGCTTGTTTTATTGCTGTGTTTCACCAAAGTGTGAATTTAAAAGACTTTTCAAAACAAAATAGTCTTTAACTTGTAAATACATTTTTATCTAGGTCCAAAACATTCAAAGAGCTTATTTTTTAAACCCATGAGATAACTTACAACTAGTTCTTTGACTTAACAAAGCCAATCACTTAAAAGCTGTCACCTTCTGTTTAGATTTCCGTCTTTAGATTTTCACAGTCCTTAATGTCCAAACATTGGGTGCGAGTTGTCCACTAACTAATTTACTGTTCGTTTTCTAATTTGCATTTACTTCCCTATATAGATTTATACGGCTCTCCACTTTTCTAAAGGTTAAACATTCTATCAGGTTTTTTTTTGCCGCAAAGCAAAATCGTGGACTACAAAACACGAATCTGACAACATTCATCGCGAGCTAACGTCGTGTCGTCTCTCAACCCAAGTCCTTATTTGGGATAAGCGCTTCGTGACTGCTCACGCTGTCCTCCACCTACAGAGCCTGCCTGGGCAGAAAACACTGAAGCCCACAAGAAAGTGTCCAGACGCATCAATGAGCTGCAAGAGCTCCTCTTCCACGAGGGCCAGTCGAGTTGTCTGGAAAAATAACTGCCAGGGTTACATAATGTGCAGCCGCGGGTTTCTAGACCTGACCACCAATAAACATCTTCCTTACCTGCACCGCTACCGATCCCGGGAAACAGCCTCATGAACGACCCCTAGGATTTCACTCAGGTGTCTGCAACGCCGTCCTTCCTCGCCCGAGGCTCCCTGCAAGAGATCCCTTCAGCCCTCACTACCTGTGTGCTCCCGCCTCCTTCCCGCCTCAGCGCGCGCCGCCTACACCCGCACGCCCTTGCTAGGCCCCCACGTCGCCCCACAACACTCAACCCCAGCTCGCCTCGGCAGCCGCCGGCTCCTCACCACCCTGCCGAGCTCGCTACCTGGGCTGCAGGCTCCGGATCCGCCAACAGTCCGACCGTCGCCTCCTCACCTCAGCCGCGTCAGCTCGGGCGGCTGTCCGCGGCGAGAACACCCTCTTCGGCGGCACCGCGGTCCGTCCCCCGCCCCTCCCTCCCTCCGCTAAGACAGCGCCGCCGCCTACCTGTCACCCCGCAGCCTCAGGCTCCCTACCGCCACCGCCTCCCGCAGCAGCCTGCCAACTGCGGCATAACAACCGGCCCTCTCATTGAGTCGGCCCACGCGCTTAATAACAGCCTTTCTCATTGGCTCAACCATGGCCTTGGCCCGCCCCTTGGTGCTCCACCTAAAGATTCCGTCCGGGAGCAAGGAAAACACGGCTTCTCCACCCTTCTGCTCGGCGCTTCCTGTCTCAGTCAGACCCCTGCTGCAAAGTGTGGGACACGATACCGACTTCCAGTCTCCCTCGTTTCATCTCCACCGTGTCCGGGAACCTTGCGCCACGGCCGGAACGTTTAACATCGCCTCCGCTTTCCTGCCGGAAGGAACTCAGGGAGGCAGCATCCGTTTCCGTTTGGCTTCCGCTGGAAGGTTGAATAGAGTGTCCTGAGAGGTCAGATTGCTGCCAGGTAATTTAGGGAGTCGGCGGGAGACGTCTGATTTAGGAATAATCTAGATTGTGTTCAGGGAGATGCAGAAGTGGAGAGTGCTGAGGGGAAGCAGCTCAGACCTGGAGGAGATCTGGGATCTAGTGGGGGAGTGCTGCCGCTAAGTAGTGCTGGGCTGAGCGGAGGCGGATGGAGGATACCGTGAGGATTATTGTGGGGTTAGATCCTGTGTGTGTGTGTGTGTGTGTGTGTGTGTGTGTGTGTGTGTGTGTATAGTGGGGTTAAATCATTCATGTATATATACACATGTGTGTGTGTGTGTGTGTGTATGTGTGTGTGTGTATAGTGGGGTTAAATCATTCATGTATATATACACATGTATGTGTGTGTGTGTGTATATATATATATAGTGGGGTTAAATCATTCATGTATATATGCATATATGTATATGTGTGTGTGTGTGACACACACACACACACACACACACATACACATACACTTTCCCCGCCGCTATCACATGCAATTTCTTCCTCGCCTGGCGTTTTGGTTTGTGTTTGGATAGGGTAAAGGACAGCCCCGATCCGAAAATACTTAAACTAGAAATAATTCCAAGGGATGCCTCACAAGCTTGTGTTGTACAATTTCCCTAGGATAAGTATGTATGATACAATGCTTAAGAGAAAAAAAGCAAGTTACAAAATCATCGCTATTGCATACTCCTAAGATTAAGGATTGGGCACTAAATTAATAACATTTTATTTGTTTTTCTCTTCTCATCCTTTTTAATGGTCATCTCAGCTTTAGGGAAAAGTATGCTTGAAAGCCCTTGGTAAACTGTAAAATTACATGTAGTGGAAATAACATTGTTTTTATTTCTTAGGGAAAATAAGTCAGCATTTTTACTGTGCTAAAACAAGCCACCTTTAGTGGAGATTGTTGATCAACAAACTTCTAAATTCACTTTTGACATCCATAATTATATGTTCACTCTTTGTTTTATTTCTTTACTGGTCTTAAATAAGCAGTTCTAAAAGCGAGATAATTTCCTGTCATTGAGCCTCAGTACACTATAACTCACTTTTTCTAATTTTATTGTCAAATATGGATGATGGGATTATGTAAAACAGACATTTTGGAAAATTATGGTTATGCAGACATTTGTGTAGCTACCTCTTGAGTTAGTAAACAAAGCATTACTAAAAGTTTAGCACTTGCTTTGTCAGAAAGGGTGAAATTGGTTGAGCTCCAGAATTACTTCTCTGGTTTGTGTCCTTTCAAAGGACCACAAAACATAAACATACAATGTATGTAATGCTGAAATTTCACCTGGGGTGGGCCAGCTTGGCCTACAGAGTGAGTCCCTTGATAGCCAGAGTTACAAAAGGAAAACCCTGTCTCGAAAAACTAAAAAAAAGAAAGAAAGAAAGTTCGTAGTCGTCTGAAAAACACTGCCTTGGAATCTTTTAGCTTCTGGAGTCTATCTCCACACAAAGAGCCATTCTCTTGACTATGGCAAACACTCGTTTTGCTTGAGTTTTTTCATCTATAAGGCGTTCCTAAAAAACAAATTGTTGGGCTGGTAAAATGGCTGAGTGAGTAAAGGCACTTGTTGCCAAGCCTGACCAACCAGTTGAGTTTGATCCCTAGGACAAGGTATGAGGAAAGAGACAATTCCTTTAAGTTGTCCTCTGACTTCTACATGGACACATACACACAGAGAAATCAGGCTTTAAATGAAGATTATTTTAAAAACAGGAATTGAGCATAATGGCACAGGCCTGTAGTCTTTAGCACTTGGGAGGTAGAGACAAGGATTAAGAGTTCATAGACATCCCTGACTACATACCAAATATGAGGTCAAAATGAGTTATGTGAAACTTGTCTCAAGTAATAAAACATTCTTGTATGATAGAGGTGGGGCATGCCCCAGTGACAAAGTTACGTGTTTTTCATTCTGAGAAAAAAAAAATCTGACACATCTGGAAATTTCTCTCAAGTAGTAATGTCCAATATAAATGCAATGGAAGCCACATATCTAATATTTAATTTTCTAAAAGTAAAAAAAAAAAAATCATCTACCCTAATATATTAAAAATAGTCTCATTTAAAGATATACTCTGAAGCCAGGATTAGTGGTGCATACCTTTAATCCCATCATTTGGGAGCTAGAGACAGGCAGATCCCTGAATTCAACACTAGCCTGGTCTACAGAGTCAGTTCCAGGACAGCCAGGGCTACACATTGAAACCTTGTCTTGGGAAAAAAAAATTTATACGTGTGTGTGTGTGTGTGTGTGTGTGTGTGTGTGTGTGTGAGAGAGAGATATGTACTCTATTATTAATGAACTAGCCTACATTTTCCTACTGTCTTAAAATTTTATATAATTTATATACATAATATATATGTATATATTGTTTTTATAAATATAAATACTTGCTCTGTATTTTATAAGGTTGAAGAACTATACTTGAAAAAGGTGTATTCATACACACAGATATGCCAAAGACACTTTAATATTTTCTTATGATTGACTTAGGAATTGGCTTTGATAAATGCTCGTCTTCCAGAGAACCTGAGTTCAGTTCTTAGCACCCACATCAGACGGCTCACAATCACCTATTTATTACTCCAGTTCCAGGGGATCCAATAATTCCTTCTGGCATTCTCTCTCTCTCTCTCTCTCTCTCTCTCACACATACACACACACACACACACACAAAATAAAAATCTTTTCAAGAGTTTACTTTGAAAGTTAAATTAATTAAAATTTCCTGTTCCTTAGCTGCATAGCCACATTCCAAATGTTAGTGGCTACCAACAAGGCAACACAGGTCCGGGAGAAGGAATTGGTGGCCATAGATTATATTAATGTTCCTTTTTTAATTTTTTTTTTTTTTTCGTTTTTCAAGGCAGGATTTCTCTGTGTAGCCCAGGCTGTCCTAGAACTTACTCTGTAGACCAGCCTGGCCTGGAGCTCAGATCCCCTGCCTCTGCCTCCTAGGTGCTGGGATTAAAGTGTGAGCAGCATTCCCAGCAAGTGCTCTATTTTCTAGGTCATGCAGCTTTTTCAGAACAGGTATGCTCAGTCATAGTCTCACCACTTAGATGTGAAAATGGAAGGCACATCACCGTGTGTGCTCTGCATTTCTCAATCCTGTAAGGTGGATTTTTATCCTTGTTATATTGAGAAACAGAGGTTCAGAAAATTAAGTGATTTTCTTGCATTTTATAGCTGTTAGTGGTTCAAAATAAGACAATTCTAAACTCTCCATCAAACAGCAGATTTTATTGTTCGACTTACGGCTATTCCGAAATAACAGGACTTTCTTGTGTTTTGAGATGGCGTCATGCGATGGTGCCATCCTCAGCCTTGACCTGGTCTGCAGTGCCTCCTGCCTCCCGAGGCAGCTGTGACTCCCGTGTGCACCTCAGTTCAGCAGAGACAAAAATGCAATTTTAAACAGAAAATGAAAATTCCCTAGGAATGCATTCATTCAACTTTATCTTTTGGAGATTACTATAGAAGAATCCTTTCTAAAATATTGTAATTAGGTAGATAAGGTACACATTGAGTTTATTAAAGAAATTTGTACAAGAAAAATGGGTATATAGTTTCATGTTTTCTTTCAAAGACCTACATTCCAAATTAGTGTTTGAGACAGTAATAAGTAGCCTTATACTATGGTAATGTTTAAACATTTAATTTTAAGAACAAATTATTTTGTCACAATTTGACCCACTGGGCAAATTGACTTGTGCCTGTAATCTCAGCAGTTGAGAGGGGAATCAGGAGGGTCAGAAGTTCAGGTCATACTTGGATGCTTATCAAGATGAAGGTCAGCTTGGTCTACATGAGACTGTCGGGGGGAAAGATTAATATTCCAGCGTTAACGTTGTTTAAATTAGGATTTGTCTTGTAAACTCTATAAAACATTTTTTTAAAGTTTACTTTTAACATGTTATGACCTTGTGAAAGCATTACAATTCTAATTGCTAGCCTTTTTTTGCTAATTATGTTTTGAGTCTCAAAAACCATTTCAAATCTGAAACAGTCATTTTTTCTCTTTATATTATTTGTTTTCTTCTTTTATTTTTTGAGACAGTCTGACAGTGTTGCCTAGTTCTTGGGATCCAGTGATCCTTCTCCCTTGGTCTCTCCAATGGCTGGAAAAGAAGCATGCATCTACCTGCCTGCCTGATTTTCTTTCATTTTACCGATTCACCAAGTAATAATAAAGTGCTAAACTAAATGTTTCATTCAAATTTGTGAGTGTTGTAGTTTTAACTTGTATTGGTGGCTATAGATTTTAATTTTTCAAATATGGAGACCTTCAACATAATGTTCTGTGATTTCTTAGTATCTTTATAAATATTAAGTTTTAGTTAATTTGTGAGCTACAATGTTCAGTTTTTTCTCTTACCTTAGTATTACTGTTTAATGAAATAAGCATTTCACATAATACATCTTTAGCATACATTGATAACTGCCTCTGTTTTGTAAAATGCCATTTTGAAAAGCTCTGTCTTATTCTTGGACTTTTTCATATTATTAATGGAGACATAATAGTAGAAATTTTTTAGTTTGGTTTTATTTCTGGAGAGCAAGGATTCTGGAATTCCCATTGCTACCCCTATATGAGTGATAATACAGCACTGTTTATACTCTTGAACCTGAAGTGTCATAGCAACTTAAATGAGGACTAAGATAAAGTTTACTTTTTTACATTAGCAAAGCAAACCTTCAAAGAATAACCATTGTCATATTCTATTACCAAATTAATTTGGCTGACAGGGTATCTTAAGGTAGAGTTGGTCAGTACTTGAAGTAGTAAATGTCAGCTAGCAGGCCACATCCAGCACAGTGCTATTGTCACTGCGGCCATGAGCTTGTGTGTTTGTACAGATGAACATGTACAACCATTTTGGTGCTGAGGAACAGTGGCCTTAAGTTCCAGGTAAGCAAATTGCTAGCCCCCTAAAAAGAAATTTTATTTTTCATCAAAAGACCTGCGATATAAAGTTAGTATATATTGTATTTTAGGTTCTCTCAATAAAACATTGCTGGAAACACTCCCCCCCCCCCCATATCCTCAGTTTTACCTCTTTTGCCCACAAGACCTAAAATATTTGCTATCTGGTTCTTTACAGAAAGTATTTGTGTGGTCTTGCATATTTGAAAGGATTAATCCTGTATTTGTAAGAACTAGCTAGAGAAAGATAACAAAACAGCATGTGCATTCTGTCATGCATATTCTTGCAGTACGGCTAAAGAGAAGAAACTTCCCTAGGTGTTAGGAGGAGGCTCCTGAACCTAAAGTGCGAGGCTGAAGTGCTAATCTACCATTAACTAGTTTCTTCCTTCAGGGGGCACTGCTCGGGTCTCACCTGTCTCCACCTGTAAAAGTGCTTCACTTGTTCTTATTCTGTGTGTGTGTGTGTGAGAGAGAGAGCGTATGTGTGTGTGTGAGAGAGAGCGAGAGTGTATGTGTGTGTGAGAGAGCGAGAGTGTGTGTGTGTATGTGTGTGAGAGAGCGAGAGTGTGTGTGTGAGAGAGAGCGAGTGTGTGTGTGTGTGAGAGGGAGAGCGAGAGTGTGTGTGTGTGAGAGAGTGTGTGTGTGCGTGTGCGAGAGTGTGTGTGTGTGTGAGGGAGAGCGAGAGTGTGTGTGTGTGTGAGGGAGAGCGAGAGTGTGTGTGTGAGGGAGAGCGAGAGCGTGTGTGTGTGAGAGAGCGAGAGTGTGTATGTGTGTATGTGAGAGAGTGAGAGTGTGTGTGTGTGTGTGTGAGGGAGAGCGAGAGTGTGTGTGTGTGAGGGAGAGCGAGAGCGTGTGTGTGTGAGAGAGAGCGAGAGTGTGTATGTGTGTATGTGAGAGTGTGTGTGTGTGTGTGTGTGTGTGTGAGAGGGAGAGCGAGAGTGTGTGTGTGTGTGTGTGAGGGAGAGCGAGAGTGTGTGTGTGTGAGGGAGAGCGAGAGCGTGTGTGTGTGAGAGAGCGAGAGTGTGTATGTGTGTATGTGAGAGAGTGAGAGTGTGTGTGTGTGTGTGTGTGTGAGAGGGAGAGCGAGAGTGTGTGTGTGAGAGAGAGCATGTGTGTGTGAGAGAGAGGGAGAGCGAGAGCGTGTGTGTGTGTGTGTGATAGAGGAGAGTGTGTGTGTGTGTGTGTGAGAGAGAGAGAGAGAGAGCAAGAGCGTGTGTTTTTTGTTTTGTTGTTTTGGTTTGATTTGGTTTGGTTTTTGGTTTTTGTGAGACAGGATCTCCCTACATGGTTCTGGTGTCCTGACACTATGTAGACCAGGCTAGCATCAAAAAACTCAGAGGTCTGCTAGTTTCTGCCTTCTAAGTTTGGGGATTAAAGCTTGTGAGCCAGCATGTCTGGGGAAAAAAGTCTGTATTTTTAATTTAAATTCAAAATTGTTTTAGAAGCAGTATAGCTACTTTCTACAAAGTCCCATGTACATGGCACATGAGACCTTAGTGAATGTTCCTATTATAATCACAGAGCAGATAGTAAGCATCTGAGGGTGGGATGACTCATTGTTTTCTTTCCCATATTATGTGTGTGTGTGTGTTTACTAACTGAACATAAACTAATTATGTAAAGGTATAATTTTTTTGGTTGATTTTTTTGCTGTTGTTGTAGTTTGTTTGCTTTTGAGACAAGGTCTCAGTTTATAGCCTTGGCTGACTTAGAACTTGATATGTAGACTAGGCTGGCCTCGAACTCACAGAGATCCCAACTGCCTCTTCTTCCCAAATGATAATAGTATACTTTTATAAAAGCTTTCAACTCAAGAATTTTCAAATATTTATCTTTTTTCAAAATCTGTTTTCTCTTGAAACATAAACATCAAATTTGGCCCTTGGATATGTATGATCTCACTATCCCTTCTGTTACTCTTTTCCTATAGACATGGCCGCTGGACATGGACATGGACATGATCACGGTCATGGTAAATTGGAACTTCCAGATTACAGACAGTGGAAAATCGAAGGGACACCATTAGAAGCGGTCCAGAAGAGGCTTGCTGCACGAGGGCTAAGGGATCCATGGGGTCGGTAAGAAAAGCCTAGAAATTACATTTTTTGAAGTTTCTTTTATGTGTTTGTAAACTGGGACAGGAGGGCTGGCATGCCTCTGCCACAGTGCAAGTGCGCAGATGGAGACAACTCTAGGGAGTCCCCCCTTCCGCCATGCGGGTCCTGGGGTGCACTCAGGTTGTCAGGCTTGGCAGCAGGTGCCCTTACCCATGAGGCCATCTCACTGCCCAAATCTAGTGCTTTAGGTAGAATTGAGAGTCAGAATCTGTGCTCCACTTTGTGTCGTGACAAATGGCTTCTTATATTAATATTTAAGATTAGCTTTATTTGTGTGCAGTATAATTCACCCATTTTAAAGTTAACTCATTATAGTTTTGTTAGTTTTCACAAATGAGCAATCATGGAATCACTACTAGAATTATGATGCAGACTGTTCCTATTATCCCAGAAACTTTGTGCCTTTTTGCAGCTGATGCCATCTGCTTCCTTCTCTCTAGTGTTTTCTGTACGAAAACTTTCCACATTAGAATCCCATGGGATGCACCTTCACCCTAGCTTCTTTCACTTAATGCTGTTGTTTTGCAGTGGCAGCAGAAGCTGAGCTTTCTCTCTTACTGGTTTTGTTTTTTAAGTACCAGAGGATAAAAGCCACTCTAGAAAGCCTATCTTCTGCAGCTCAACATAATACTTTGACACTTTTTATACCTGTTTCTTATATTTATGGTGTGGATACCACATTTTGTTTACCACAATAGCCATTCAAATTATTTCCAGCTTTTGGCTCTTATGAGTAATATTGCTACAACCATTCACAATTCTGTATGGATATATATTTTCATTTC
The DNA here is from genome assembly GCA_026225945.1 of Cricetomys ansorgei. Lineage (NCBI taxonomy): Eukaryota > Metazoa > Chordata > Mammalia > Rodentia > Nesomyidae > Cricetomys > Cricetomys ansorgei. The sequence goes on along the minus strand of JAMJFZ010001849.1, from coordinate 57,968 downwards.
TCTTGGGTAAATACTTAAGAGTGGGATTTCTAGATTATATAATAAATCTATGGGTCTTTTTTATAAAAACTGCCAATTTTCTAAAGTGGTATTAGTTCCCATTCCTACCAGCAGTGAATGAGAATTTCAGTTGCTTAACGGTCTCATCAGTACCTAGTGTTTTCAGTCTTTTAACTTCAGCCATCCTAACATCAAACATGGTTTTGCATGCCCATAATCTCAGCCTTTAAAAGGTAGAGGTGGGAGGATTGGAATTACAAGGCCATCCTCAGCTGTGTATCAAATTGTAGGCCAGCCTGGGCTACATAAGAGCCAATATCCAAAAAAGTGAAAAAGATGAATCCCTTCTAGTAAGTAAGGCAGCAGACCTGTGGTGTGGCTTCACTCCCCATTTCCATGAGCACTGATTACTCTGTTACTCATTTGTGACTGTGTCTGTTTCTTTGGTGCAGTGTATCCTCAGGTTTTTTGATCTCCTGCTATGACCTGTAACAGTTCTTTTGTCACTGTTACTTTTGCATCTCACCTAGGATTTTATCCCATAGAGACAGTTAGGTGTAGCCCAAGCCAGGCTCCGGCTCATGATCTTCCTGTCCTGGCCCCTGGCATGGATCATCACATCAGCTTATGGTTTTCTTAAATTGAGGTATGACAATTCACTTTGTGTTAGTTTTTTTTTTAATTTAAAAAACATTTATTTGCCTGCATGGATGTCTGTGCACCACATGTGTGTCTGTGCCTTCAGAGAGCAGAAGAGAGTGTTGGGGCCTCTGAGGCTGGAGTTACAAACAGTTCTGAGCCTCCTTGTGGGTTCTGTGAATCCAACCTGAGTCCTCTGGAAGAGCAATCAGTGCTTTAACTACTGAGCCATCTCTCTAGCACCTTGAGTTAGTTTTTGTTTCATTTGAAGAAAGAAGGGAGGCAAATATTATCTGTGGATATCCAGTAGGTTCAGTACCCTTTATTCCCAGTTGAATTACTTTGATAAATATGTCAAAAATCAATCAACCATACATATGTGGTCTATTTCTAGACTCTGTTTCTCTGTTCAATGTGTCTACATTTGGGTCCAACACCACAATCTTTAATAGGGTAGTAAAAGATCTCCAATTACCTTCCATTGGTTTAGCTATTCTGGGTCTTTTTTGTTTGTCTATAAATTTTAGTATGTGCTCATCAATTTCTACAAATAGCTGACTTGGATTTTAATTGGGATCTCATTCACTTTTTCACAAAAATTTATAATGTGAATCTTTTTCATGTTTATATTGAACTCACATCAGTTTGGAAATAATTTGTGCCTTTATAATAATCAACCTTTAGAGCATGAGTAATTATGACTTTTTGAATTTTTAAGCAATTTTTTTTTTTTTTGCTTTTTTTATATAGATCTTGAACATTTTGTTGCATTCATATTTTTGGTACTATTGTAAGTGGTTTTTAAATCTAATTTTCAGCTATTGTTGATAGAATCTTACTAGATTGTAATTAATTTCCACATACTGACTTTATATCCATTCATTATTTAGCTAAATTTTTGCTCTGGTAAATTTTTTATACATCCATTAAATTTTTCTTTGAATAATGATCATTTTGTCTACTAAGACAGCATAACTTTGTCTGTCTGTTTTTTTAATAACTTGTTTATTTCATGTGCATTAGTGTTTGCCTGCGTGTGCGCCTGTGCGAGGGTGTCGGACCCCCTGCAACTGGAGTCACAGACAGTTGTGAGCTGCCATGTGGGTGCTGGGAATTGAACCTGGGTCCTCTGGAAGAGCAGCCAGTGCTCTTGCCCTCTGAGCCATCTCTCCAGTCCTACTTTGTCTTTTTCTATTGTAAACTTTCATTTTATTCTTGCATTATTATAAGAGATAACATGAAAAAGAAACCAAAAGAATTCTTTTTTTTTTTTAATTTCCTTTTGATTCCCCCCTCCCCCAGTGATTTTGCAACAGGGTCTCACTAAGTAGCTCAGGCTGGTCTTGAACAGCCATCTTGTGCCTTTCAGCCTCCTGAGTACTGGGACTAAGTATGTGCTATCACTCTCAACTTTCTCTCTTTTTTGCTTTTGTAGAAGTCAGTCTTGCTGTAACGTCTTAGCCTATTCTTACTCCTGGGTTCAGCCTCTTACCTCAGTCTCCTGAGTAGCTGACTAGAAAGACGAGCCGACATCCCTATGCTTTTCATTATTATTGACTGATACGTTTTTCTGCATCTACTGAGATGTTGATGTTCTTTTTTAAAAAACTCTTAATGTGGTGAATTACTTGTGCTGATTTCCAAATACTGAACCAGTCTTGCTTTTCTGGGCTGAGCCCTTATTTCTTCATGATATGTTATTTTGTTTGTACATTGCTGGTTTTAATTTTCTAAAATTTTGCTAAGAATATGAAATGGGCATAGTGTGGTGGCAAACACCTTTAATCCCAGCACTTGAGAGTTAGAGAAAGGTGTACCTGTGAGTTCTAGGACAGCCTGATATACAGAGTGAGTCCTAGCACAGCCTGATATACAGAGTGAGTCCTAGCACAGCCTGATATACAGAGTGAGTCCTAGGACAGCCTGATATACAGAGTGAGTTCTAGCACAGCCTGATATACAGAGTGAGTCCTAGCACAGCCTGATATACAGAGTGAGTTCTAGGACAGCCTGATATACAGAGTGAGTTCTAGGACAGCCTGATATACAGAGTGAGTTCTAGGACAGCCTGATATACAGAGTGAGTTCTAGGACAGCCTGATATACAGAGTGAGTTCTAGGACAGCCTGATATACAGAGTGAGTTCTAGCACAGCCTGATATACAGAGTGAGTTCTAGCACAGCCTGATATACAGAGTGAGTTCTAGCACAGCCTGATATACAGAGTGAGTTCTAGCACAGCCTGATATACAGAGTGAGTCCTAGGACAGCCTGATATACAGAGTGAGTTCTAGGACAGCCTGATATACAGAGTGAGTCCTAGGACAGCCTGATATACAGAGTGAGTTCTAGGACAGCCTGATATACAGAGTGAGTCCTAGCACAGCCTGATATACAGAGTGAGTCCTAGCACAGCCTGATATACAGAGTGAGTCCTAGCACAGCCTGATATACAGAGTGAGTCCTAGCACAGCCTGATATACAGAGTGAGTTCTAGCACAGCCTGATATACAGAGTGAGTTCTAGCACAGCCTGATATACAGAGTGAGTCCTAGGACAGCCTGATATACAGAGTGAGTTTTAGCACAGCCTGATATACAGAGTGAGTCCTAGCACAGCCTGATATACAGAGTGAGTCCTAGCACAGCCTGATATACAGAGTGAGTCCTAGCACAGCCTGATATACAGAGTGAGTCCTAGCACAGCCTGATATACAGAGTGAGTCCTAGCACAGCCTGATATACAGAGTGAGTCCTAGCACAGCCTGATATACAGAGTGAGTCCTAGCACAGCCTGATATACAGAGTGAGTCCTAGCACAGCCTGATATACAGAGTGAGTCCTAGCACAGCCTGATATACAGAGTGAGTCCTAGCACAGCCTGATATACAGAGTGAGTCCTAGCACAGCCTGATATACAGAGTGAGTCCTAGCACAGCCTGATATACAGAGTGAGTCCTAGCACAGCCTGATATACAGAGTGAGTTCTAGCACAGCCTGATATGCAGAGTGAGTTCTAGCACAGCCTGATATGCAGAGTGAGTTCCAGCACAGCCTGATATGCAGAGTGAGTTCTAGCACAGCCTGATATGCAGAGTGAGTTCCAGCACAGCCTGATATGCAGAGTGAGTTCCAGCACAGCCTGATATGCAGAGTGAGTTCCAGCACAGCCTGATATGCAGAGTGAGTTCTAGCACAGCCTGATATGCAGAGTGAGTTCTAGCACAGCCTGATATACAGAGTGAGTTCCAGCACAGCCTGATATGCAGAGTGAGTTCTAGCACAGCCTGATATGCAGAGTGAGTTCTAGCACAGCCTGATATGCAGAGTGAGTTCTAGGACAGCCTGATATGCAGAGTGAGTTCTAGCACAGCCTGATATGCAGAGTGAGTTCTAGCACAGCCTGATATGCAGAGTGAGTTCTAGCACAGCCTGATATGCAGAGTGAGTTCTAGCACAGCCTGATATGCAGAGTGAGTTCTAGCACAGCCTGATATGCAGAGTGAGTTCTAGCACAGCCTGATATGCAGAGTGAGTTCTAGCACAGCCTGATATGCAGAGTGAGTTCTAGCACAGCCTAAGCTACTTCTGACATCTTTCTGTGGTTTTGGCATCTAAATTAGTTTGATTTGTTTCCATATTTTCTAATGAGAAAAGTTTTGTGTGTTTTTGTTTTGTTTTGTTTTGTTTTGAGACAGGGCTTCCCTGTGTAGGCCTGGCTGGCCTTGAACTCAGACCCACCTGCCTCTGCCTGAGTGCTGGGATTAAAGGCGTGTACCACTACTGCCCAGCTCATGAGGGGGGTTTTTATTAGCTAATTTTTTTTTGTTCCTAAAAGATGATTTTTTCCATTATTTAGATTATCTATGAAGGAAGACATTTCTCCCTGTAGCTCTCGGCTCTCTGCTTCCCTCTCTGTTCAGCATACTTAGAAGAATGATTACCAGAGCAGGAAATCAGTCAGTCTTCTGAAACTCAGGCTGCTGGGACAAGGAAAGGCTGTGATCCTCTAGAAGAGTAGTGATAACGTCAGGTGTGCATCCTTCTGTGCCAAAATCTACGTTTAACTTTTATGACAATGATGGAAGGTCACCAGTAGTCAACTTTGAATAAAAGCAGGAGTATTGACACAAGTGGGAGGCCAGCCTGGGCTCTGGTTAAGGAAGCCCTTCTTTCAACAAACAAGCAAACAGTGCTCAGCATAGGGACTTCACCTTTAACCCCAGCACTTGGGATATACAGGCAGGGAGATCAGTGTGAGGCCAGCCTGGTCTACACAGGGAGTCCAGGACAGCCAGGGTTCACGATGAGATTCTGTCTCGAACAAAGACAACAAAACCACCACAACCACAATAAAAAGAATAATAATAATGTAGCATTTAATATTTTAGAAAGAAGAAAATCAAATTTATTTGGCTCAATGAATTAACATGAAATGTATGTGATTATAATTAATTTTTCTTTTTCTTTTAGCAATGAGGCTTGGAGATACATGGGTGGCTTCGCACACAATGTTTCCTTCATGAGTGTATTACTGAAAGGATTCAAATGGGGATTTGCTGCTTTTGTGGTAGCTTTGGGGGCTGAATATTTCCTGACTTCCGAGACTGAGGATAAGAAGCATCATTGAAGAGAACACCTGGAATTATCTTGTGACCTCTCTTTCATAAAAATAAGATTTCCTCACTGTAGTGTACTTGGCTGTATGTTAGTCCTAGAAAGAATATTAGTATGGTTTAATAAAGTAAGGAAAAACTGTTTTGTTTTGTAACTCTTAAATAAAATTAAAAAGAAAACTTTAATGAATGTACCTGTAATCCCAGCTGAGGAGGAAGACCCATGAGTTCCAGGCCATCTTAATTAAGCTACATGGTGACGGCTGTCTCAAAAAACACATATATGGGGATTTTTTTTTTTTTTTTCAATGGTGGGTATTAAAAGTACCAGCAGCAGTATATTCTGCATACAGCAGAGGCCACCAAATTTAGCTTAACAAACGGATGTGTTTTAAGAGAGTTGTTTTTTTTTTAAAAAATGATCCACCAAATTCAGTTAGTGGTACCTATATGTGCATAGATGTGGAACTGTCCACTGGATCTTAGATAGCTTATAAGCAGCCATACCCCCAAAGAAAAATGCGACTCTCACTGCACCCCAGCCCACCCCAAGTAGCCATCAGTTGCCAGTACTTCCTTGAGTACAGGTAGAATCTCACTGGACTCTCTACACTATGATGGAATGTTGGCTGGAAGGATCTAAGCAGGTAATCACAGTGCAACAGCCATGTCACGTCCAGAAGACAGTATTTCATAACAGTCTTTGCTGTCCTTTTCCTACATTCTTTCTGTCCCCTCTTCTGTGATATCCCCTGAGGGGTGTGTGTGTGTGTGTGTGTGTGTGTGTGTGTGTGTGTAGATAAAGGTGTTTGCAATACATGTTTCAATTATAGCTGAACAGTTAATTTATTCTCAGTATTTCAACCAATTAGTAGTCCTTGCATTGATTGTTGCTATCTACAAAAGAAAAAAAAAGCTTCTCTGATCACTAATGGTAGTAAGTTCCCCCTAGGACCTATGACTTCCTGAGTCATGGACTTGACCAGACTTACAGTAGCAGGACTGAATCCCCTCCTGTGAAGCAGGCCTCAGATCTAACCAGGAAGTTGGTTACCCCATAACAGTCATGCCACTATTACACCAGTGGCTGCTTCTTACCTGACAGGTCCATATTATAGCATGCAGATTCCAGTGGTGGGTAGGACTACTGCTATCTTTTCTCCCCCAGCTATTGGCCTTTAGGTCTTTAAATTGGAGTTGGTCTCACTATTTAGAGGGACATACTGCTATCCATTTCCTGGTTGACATACCCATGTATTTGTTTTTTATTATTATTAATCCTACTTTCTTCTTTTAATCCTGTTAGCATGTTGTAAAGAACCATGACACTTATTAATTAACTGGAAATTTTCCTCATGTTAAATCTTTAACATTAAGTCAAGAGTCTGGAGAGGTGGCTTAGCAGTTAAGATCATTGGTTGCTTGTCTAGAGGACCTGGATTTGATTTCTAGCACCCACATGATGGCTCAACAACCTTCTGTGATTCCAGTTCCAGGAGGTTCAATACCCTCTACTGGCCTCTGTGGACACAAGGCATACACATGGTACATAGACATACATGCAGGCAAAACACCCAAACAAAAATTTTTTTTAAAAGATTTAAAACATCTTATTAAGATATATTCTTTCCTTGAGTAGTCAAGCTAATTAAAGTCAGGATGAGCAATCTTACATGAGGCAAAAGAATTTCTAATAAAATTCTAGTGGTAAAATGGAATCATTAGAAACTGCAGTCAGTTGCTAGCACAGTTAGGTTGTTGGTGAGGCCTGTCTCTGGAAGCTGCTTTGTAGAACTGTCTTGTTGGATTCTTACACTAGGGGAAAAAAAAAAGAATTTGTTAACTGGCCTTTTCTTACTAAGGAACTAATCCCATTCATGAGGACTCTGCTCTCATCAGCTGATCTCCCAAGGGCCTCTGCCTCTAAATACCATCACAGTGGAATTAAGTGTCAACATATTTTAGGGGGACACAAACATTCAGACCACTGCGTATTGATTAGAATAACTAACAGCAATGGTTATTTTCAAGGAACAAACTTGTTTTTCAAGCCTTGTTTCTGTAAAGTTTGGACTTGACTGGCCAGCAAGGCCTCCTCAGGATCTGGTCTGTCCCTGGCCTTTTTTTTTTTTTTCTTTCTGAGACAGGGTTCCTCTGTTGTAACTCTGGCTGTCCTGGAACTCACGATGTAGACAAGGCTGACCTTGAACTCACAGAGATCCACCTGCCTCTGCCTGCTGAGTGCTGGGATTAAAGGTGTGCACCACCACCACCTGACATTGTCCCTAGCCTACTTTAAACACCTTGTCAAGAACAATAGATTGGATATATGTAAGGAAATACATTTATTGGTTTAATAATCGGCTATGATGGGTTGATTTTGATAATTGTATCCCTGATTTAAAAAAAAAAGACAATTATAACACAATAAATGAAATCTGCATTGTATTATCTGAATGTCAATGAATGAATCACTTTACAAGATGAATATGTTACAATTTGAGATTAAGTAGTGAACTTATTTTACTGAGTGAAATGTGTAATGTCTACACATTACTCAGTGCAAATGAATCAAAACATTGCATTGCATCCATAAATTTGTATAAGGTTGATAATTGATAATTAAAAATTACATTCATAAGAAAAATACAAGGATAGAAACAGCACCCGGGCCTCTATAAATAGGGTGATTAGCTCTTTCGTTAATGGTTATTTTGAGATATGTGTCCAAAGTTGGTTGATTGATTGCGACAAGGACTCAGTATGTAGTCCCGACTAGGCTCAGATCCAGAGATCTACGTGCTTCTGGCTCCCCTGTGCCACAAATTGGTCCAAAGTTTAAAACATGCCAATCAAAAGACAGTTTGGACTGGGGCGATGGCTCAGTTGGTCAAGTGCTTCCAAATAAGCTTGGACCTGAGTGTAGATCCCCAGCACCCAAGGGAAAACCGGGGCATGATGGTGCGTGTTTGCTACCCCAGTGCCAGGGGAGACAGAGACAGATGTACTTTGCTCACCTGCCAGTCAAGCCCAAACAGTAATCTCCAGGTTCAGTGAGGGACTCTGTCTCAAAAAGTAAATAAAGTAGAGCAATAGTGGAAGACCCCAGCATCTGGCCCCCACATGTGCATGTACAGGTGCATGCATCAACACATAGATGTATAAACATGCACACACACAAAGGACAAGTTGTTCTGAGCGCAGTGCCTGCCGTGTGCCTGTAGGGCTAGCTACTTGAGAGGCTGCAGCAGGAAGATAGTTGGAAGCCGGCCTTGGTAACACAGTGAGACCCTGACTTAAAAAAAAAAAAAGACCAGATTGACTGCCTTAAAGGCTACTGGTCCCTATAAAATCTTAAATATCTGTGCAGAACTTCAAAATAGCTGAAGCAAAAGTGACCAGAACTGCAGGAGAGAGAACCATAGCTGAAGCTTGTAACACTCCCTTTTTGGTAATTGGTAGAACATGTAGAAAACAAGGCTACAGAAGTCTTGAGTAACACTACCGCCCAGCTTGATGTAATATTTATAGAACACTGGAACAACAGCAGAGCACACATTCCAAGTGTGTGAGGGGCATTTACCAATACTGATTATATTTCAGGCCATGAAACCAGGCTCGGTAGAGTCAGGATGACTGGAGTCACACACACAGCTCCGGGAAAAAGAAAAGACTGAAATTACACAATATATACTCTTAAAAACTACATAGAAATTAGACTAATAATTAACTTGAAAAATTGCCCGTTATTTGGAAATTGGCAGCACTCTTGTAACACCAAATTGCTCCAAAAAAAAAAAAAAAAAAAAAAGAAGCTGCTTTATTTAGCTTCTTAGTTGCTGTGATCAACACTGACCTAAGGCAAGTTGGGTAGAAGACAGTTTATTTCATCTTTTAATCTTATAGTCCAAGTAACAGTACACCACTGAAGGAAATCAGGTCAGGAGCTCATGGGAGGAACCTGGAGGCAGGAACTGAAGCAGAAGCCATGGAGAAACGTAGCTTACACGGTTTGCTCCCTTGTGGCTTGCTCAACTTGCCTTCTTACACAACCTAGGACCACTTGCCGAGGGTGGCGCCATCCACAGTGAATGGGCCCCCCCACATCAACCACCAACCAAGAAAACGTACCACAGGCTCACCTAAAGGCCGAGCTGATGGAGGCAATTCTTTAATTGAGGTTTCCTCTTCTCAGATGACCCTAGTTTATATCAGGCTGACAAATCTAACCAGCACAGGAGTCTAGGAAATGTGGAAAATAACAGGGAAAATGAGATCATCAATACCAAAATTTGAGAACTGTGAGTGAGACTGATGTCTGGAGGGGGCACAAATGAGCAATATGAGACGGGGGTGGGGGGTGGTAGAATGCTGAGAGAAGTCCTAGAGAGTTAAATAATAAAGACATCTTATATACAGCTTTAAGCCAATAACTTTAGTAGTTTTGATGAAATTCATTCTGCTTTCTTTCTTAGTTTTGTTAGGTTTAAGGTTTTGTACTTTGACCTTCTTCCTGTCTCTACCTCCTGACTATGGGGATTGCGGGAGGATGTCGCCACATCCAGCAATATTGTCTTTCTATAAGACAGACTGCCAGGCTGGGGATGTGGCTGAGCGTTTGTCATGTCCAACCCTCAGCGCCACTAAAAACCAGAACTGCAGAAGTTCACACAAGGAGCTAACCTAGTGGATTTGTTCTATTATAAAGCGTTTGTGGTTTGGGGTGATTGTACATTCATTCGCTTGCAGGGTTGGATAGAAGAAACCAAGGAAGTGCTTTGGTGTATTAAAAGCAAAAATGGCAGCATTTTTGTCCTCCTGCTTTATAGCTTTTTTTCTACCATAGTTTTTGCTGAAACTAAGGAGTACATTTTTCCTTCTGTTTCCTGAATTTGGAAATTATTACTTCAGTTCCCTAGTATCTACAAAGTATACCAACTCAAGTTATCTTACGTGTTGCCATTAAACTAGTATGCATTTCATATGATTTTTGTTTCTCAAATATGACCAAAGCACAATCAAATACTGCTAATTACATGAGCCCAGCTTCATAAGTAAGCACCATGCGTGGTAATATGTAATAGTGTTGTCAGAACTACTTTCTGTGTGGAACAAATCCATAGAATGAAAGTAATAAAGCCAAGTGACTTGGCTAGTAAGTTTATAGCTAGATTTTGAATACAGGTCTGATTTGAGAGCCCATAGAAACTCTATGTTTGTGTTGTCTATCACAACAGGTATGTACAGTATGGCAAGATATGCTCTGAGTTGAACGGAGAAATTATTTAAACTTCTAATTATATTTATTTTCATGTCTATCGATGATGAATTAAATCTGGCTGATTTTCTTTTCAGTGCCGGGGATTAAGTCATTCTCTTTCTTATTTTAAGATAGAGCTTCACTAAATAGCCTAGGCTGGCCTTGAACTCCTTCTGTAACCTGGGCTGGTCTTGAGCTTATGGTCGTCTGCCTCAGTGTCCTAAGTACCTAGGATTACAGCCTTGTCCCACCAGATTGACATTTAATAATTAAACCCAAAATGGGGATATGGAGTAATTACATAGAATTTAGAAAAAGACCTCCTAAGGGAGAGGTGTATTCTAACTTCTAGAGATGATGAAGGCAAAAAAAAGATTTATTCAGAAAATTGCTACAGACTGCACTTTATGTGTGCTAAATTTGTGGAATTTATAATCCACAAGGTTTAAGTAACTAACCCTCATTAAGTACATTAGCAGCTTAAGATTTTTACTAAGAAACTGATGACTGAAGCTAATACCAATAATGCAAAAGCAAGCAAATAAGAAAATTACAGCTATGGATTCTGTCAGCAGTGTTATATGTGAGACCTCATCAAGGGAAAACTATCTCCTCCCCTCCATATTATCAAGAAGACAGAATATGAACTTGGACTAGCTACCAGTACAGGGAACCTTGCCCCAAGAGTGTACTGGCCTGGTAGCTTAGCCAATGCAGCACAGAATCATCATGATTAGAAAGGGTTTTAAAACTATACTTCATCTGTATCTTGGCTTTCATTTTTAAGGAGGGGAGGGTGTTTCCTCTGTAGACCATATTGGTCTCGAACTCAGAGTTCCACCTACCTCTGCCTCCAAAATGCTAGGATTAAAGGTGCGTAACCTTGCCTTTCACTTCTATGCTTATATATTTTCATGTACATATATGATAACATTAACACATATGAACTGTGAACTCATTTAAAGGTTGCCAATGCTTTAGACTCTATTAGAATGAGTTACCTTTGCTGTGTATGAGCAATGTAAAACATGGCCTTAGTCATCAAAAAAAGAAATCCCCATGTCTCAAAATTTGTAAGTTTTTCTGTTTAATCTCACAAGCAACAAAATGAAGTAATTCTTTTGAAATATCCCACAAGTTACAAAACTAACTGAAAAGAATTTTAGTTGTTACTCAAGACTTATGTTTCTGGGAATGCAAATTGCAAAATAAGAACATTATGTACACTTAAGATGTAAATCAGGTCTTGTGTTATTTGAAATATCATACATTGTCATGTTTTATTTTAAAATGAATAGTTCTTAGTCATAGGGAAAATCAAGCTCCTCAAAAAATTATATCTAAAAAGAAATACTCTTTGTTTAGGCTTTTATAAGTTATACTGTTTGTAAATTACTAATTTAAACCACAATATAAAGAAAGAGTTTAATATTCACTGTGAATGTGTCATCTGCTTTAAATTTAATTACTTAGTTGCAACCAAATTTGGAAATAAGAGCATAGGATGTTTCTGCTTATTTGGTAATCAGTCAAACATCTTTTTAAATGTCCTTCTTGAATATACTGGTCGGTCAGGCATTTTTTTCTTATTTAGAATAACAACAAGATTTTTAAAAACTTAATTATGTGTTTAATTGAATCACACACTTGAATGAATGCTTCGTATGATTTCAGTTCTTGTACTAAATATATGCATATATATTTTAATTTCACATATTATCTTGTTTCAGAATTTCCATGGCAAATACTAACTGTTCAGGGACGTAATTCTGAAAGCTATCTCCGTGGTTCACAGTAACCATAGCAACAAGTGTCCTAAAAATAAGAAAGCCTTTGTCAGTACATATGGAACCATCTTGCTAAGGGAGACTCAGGGTCACAGTCAGTGGCATCATCTGGACCTGAGACGGTCACATGATAGTAACCAGACAACAGAGCGCAAGAGCCTGATGCGGATGTAAAGGCTTAAAATTGGACATTATACTCAGATAAGATGTAAAACCCAGGCAGTGGTGCTCACACCTTTTATCCCTCACTTGGGAGGCGAGTTCAAGCCCAGCCTGGTCTACAGAGTGAGTTCCAGGACAGCCATAGTTACAACAGAGAAACCCTGTCTCAAAAAACCAACTAAATAAACAAACATGTAATTAGAAACTAAAACAACCTGTAAACACAACATAATTTTTAGTGAAAAAAAATATTGCAATTCCCATATCTAACAACAGGGGGATTCACTGACTGATTAATGACTTAAGATCACAAAGGACCTGTGGCGATGATTTGGTCACAGATTGAAGAGTCAGGAAGCATTTTCTTTATTTCTATTCTTCTTCTCCTCCTCCCCCAGCTTCTCCCTCGTCCTCATCCTCCTCTTCCTCCTCCTTTTCCTCCTCGTCCTCCAACAAGTTTCTTTGTTTAGCCGTCCTGGAATTCACTCTATAGACCAGGCTGGCCTCAAATTCTGTTCTACCTGCCTCTAATCCACCTGGGAGTAAAGGCATGTGCCACCACACCTGGCTGAGAAACATTGTCTTAATCCAGTGGCAAGGACATTAAAATGGAGCCAGGCCTGCACACTGACACATGTGATATAACTCTCCCCTCATTAATGCTAAAAATTCTGGCCATCATGGGTCCAGAACAGTTTTTGCTAAGTCCAGCCAATGACTCCATTCATGGAGTTGCATCTAATAAACATTTCTCTTTTAACTTGCTGGTCTCTGTTGGAGGTAGTAGTAGTGATTTTCCTTTTATACCAATTTTCGTGTGTGTGTGTGTGTCCCACAGAACTTGTGTGAAACTTACTTTTGAGAGTCATTTTTCTCATGAGCCCTGGAAAGGGAACTCGGGTTGCCAGGCTTTGAGGAAGCGCCTTTAATCACTGAGTTATCTTGTCAGTCCTGTTTTTTGAGTTGTCAAAATTATAAGAAACCGAAGCCCGCATGCAAATAACAGGACATACGTGCCCAGCCTCCTGCAACATCAGAATCAAGGAGACTCCCTGGAGTTAAAACCAGAACAGAAGCTGCCATATCTCAGCACGGTTTCCTTGAACTTTGTTCATTCATTCACAGATTGTTCACTGAGCACCTTGAATGTGCCAGCGTTGTTGACGGCACGTGGGACACGAACATGAACAAAGTATATTTCTCTTCTCCGGACACTTGCATTCCAGAGCAGGGCTCTTACTGTTTCTGTTTTGTTTTTCTTCTGATACTATTAGTGGGAATTTGCACTACCTAGTAAGCCTCAGAGAAATTACTTCCATACAAAGTATATTTTACTAACCAATATTTTCCAGGAACATAAATCTGAAGCTGTGGTTTGAATTGAGGAAATCTCTCTCCTCTTTCCCTTTCCTCTTTTGCTCCTCCCACTTTCCACCATGCTTCTCCTCATTCTCTCTCCCCTCTTCTCCCTTCTCTTTCCTCCTTCTTGTGAAACAGTCCAGGCTGGTCTCCAGCTTTATCATCTCAGCTGCATAAATTCTAGGATTATGGGCACAAACCACAGATTTGGCTTTAGGTTTGGTTTTATTGAGGAAGGTGAAGGGTGGAAGAGTGAGACAATGTCTCATGTAGCCCAGGCTAGCCTCAATGTAGCCAAGGATGACTCTAAACTCCTGATCTCCCTGCTTCTACTTCACAAGAGCTGGGATTATAGATGTGCAGTACCACGGTCAAGTTTTGAGATTTGATTCTTGACTGGATCATAATCCAGTCCTACAAATTGCACAGAACTTTGTCCTATGCTAAGAAAACACATCTTGCCTTGACTTGTAGCTTTGCTATTTTTATATTTGTCTATTCTTCTTTACCAGATTATAAATCTTGAAAACTTCGATTTATTTTAGCCTTTATACTTCTACATACTAAAATGCACACAGCGAATGATCAACAAATGTCTAATGTGGACTTAATTTATTCCCTAATGAATATTTTAATCATAATTTTTGAGACAGTCTCACCATGTAGCTCAGGCTGGCCTGGGACTTGCAGCAGTCTTCCTGACTCAACTCTTGAGTGCCAGGATTACAGACATGAGCCACTACACCTGGCTTGTAAGTTTTCTGAATGTGAATTCTCATTGAAAGAACTGGTGTCCGCTAACATTTTCACAATACTTTGTGAAAAGGAAACCCTTCAAAAATATTTAGTGAATTGAGCTGAAAATATTTGAAATGATTTTACTTTGTTAATTTTTAAATCAGTCTTTATAAGAGTGTAAATTCCTCTTATGCTTGAGGGTCAAAAACCAATCCAAGAAAGAAAGACAGACAGCAGCAGGATCTGAGTTTCAAAATGTAATATGTTTTCTTTCCATCCCATTCAGATCAATTTTTTTTTCCAGACAGCCACTCACTAGATAGCTGAGGCTGGACTTGAACTCAACACTCACCATCTTCCTTCCTTGACCTCCCAGTTGGTGAGATGACAAGGCTTGGTTACCACACCTGGTTTAGGAATCTCCAGCTGGTCAAACTAGATAATGTTACCCAATTTATGCATCTGTTCCCTTTCCTTTTGATATCGTTTTTTCTCCCCTTCCATTATCCCTTAAGGCCAAACAATTATTAATAGCAAGAACAATAAAGGATATAATGAAATGTATCATTCTAAAACATACTAAAACCAATCGGCTTTATGTGCAGGCTGTGGAGAAATGCAGAGGGCATGCATGGCTGACTGGTCATGGGTAGAGAGACCCTGGTCATGCACATTTGCTGGCAGCATTGCCTTTGCTAAAGGTTCTGAGGCCTCCATCGGCCACAGGAGACAGTGAGGTATCTGCTTGCTAAGCCAGAAACCACACGGACTTGACTACAGTACCACAGAGTCCCAAAGCTCAACATCTGGAAGCTGGGTGACATCCCAGGCTCTCTCCCCATCACTTTTGGGGGGAACCTGATTCCTGCCACAGGTGCATCTCTTCAAGCCCTTGTCTGGATGCTTAGACTTAACTGATGACTGTTCTCATTCTACTGTGCTCGGTGAACTCCTGGAGGCTAAGGACCGATACTCTCATGCTCACTTCCCACATCTCCCTTGTCACTCATGCTTGGTGAGGGTGTTTACCACATAAGAGAAAATTCTGTCCTACGGTTTCTTTGCCTGTAGCTTCCTTCGCAGCGTCTACAGCAGTGACACAGTGGCTGATGTCTGAATTATGCATATAGGCCACAATGCAGGGTCTTTCCACAGATGTGTATGTATCTGAGTGGTTTTAATGAAGAATAATATAATCAGAAACCAGAGTGTGTGAAAGGATTATTTTTGTTGACAATACTAGAAGAAAAAAAAATTCAAAAAATACAAAAGGCACCTGAAATACTTTATTCAACTTGTATAAAAGTGCCTTGTTGCTGGGGAGTGGCGGCTCATGGCTTTACTCCTAGCACTCAGGAGGCAGAGGCAGACAGATCTCTGAGTTTGAGGCCAGCCTCAAACTCTGCCTAGAGTGAGTTCTAGGACAGCCAGAGTTGCAACAGAGAAACCCTGTCTTAAAAGGGGGGAAAAAAAAAAAAGCTCTGTTAGTATTAGTTACTGCTCAATGGTGACTAGAACAGAAAGCATACATACTTAGTTCTCATAAGTCATATTTTAAGTCATTTCTGGAAATGTTTCACATGGAAACTAGTAGAAAACATGGTTATGTCTGTTAGAAATGAATGTGGAAATCTGGGACAAAGGGTTCTCATGAAATTGTGTCAAGAAAAAATGCTGAGAGCCAAAGCCAGAAAATCCTGTCCAAACGGATTGTGAAAAGCAGATTGTGCAAGGATGGAAGCATGGTTAGAATTCAAGAGATCAGTCACAGTGCCAAGCAGGCAAAGAAAACAACCCCAAGCAAGCCAATGGCAGGCCATCTAGAGGGAAGCCGGTGACAGTCGCTGCAGCCTATAGAACCCAGGTGTTAGGACTGAGTTGTTCGTCTTAAAGAGTCTATAATGGAGTGGACCTGGAACTTTGTGTGTTGGCAAAGTCCTAGGGTTACCATGTCTTTAGTTCAGTCAGACTTTGGCCAAAAGGAAAATTACAGGACTGACTGACAGGTCAGTCTTGTCCAGAGACATATTGTGGCAATATATTCTGATTATGATAAAAATATCTCCTATATTCTGAGAGACCGGAATATTTTCTGAAACTCACAGCCAGAGTTAATAATACACTTTGAGGTCACTTAAAACTTAAGACTGCTACCCTACTGTATACTCAGCCTGCTTGTTTAACCTGCTTTTAAGAGAACAGTGGTGGTGCCCGCTTTTAATCCCAGCACTCTGGAAGAAGAGGCAGGCAGATCTCTGGGAGTTTGAGGCCGGCCTGGTCTACAGAGTGAGTTCCAGGACAGCCAGAGTTACAACAGAGCAGCCCTGTCTCAAAAAAAGAGAGAGAGAGAGGAGAGAGGGAGAGAGAGAGGGGGAGAGAGAGAGAGAGAGAGAGAGAGAGAGAGAGAGCTGAACAATGTAACAAACAGCCTACCTTGGATTTCCTATGTAATCAACTTTTACAACCTAGATAATGTGCATATGTAAGCTTGAATTATCCCTCTTCCATGCCTCGTATCCGAGAGTAATGCATGTGTGTTTGCATGCGTATTATTTTACTCATTTGCTGGAAACAGCAAATAGGCTGAAAGTGGCCTTTTACATGAATATCCACCATAAATGATAAAAGTAACATATGTACATTGCTTGGTAATTATTTTTCTAATGCTGTTTGTTATCTGGATCAGTTGGAGTCAGTGACTTAATCCCTTATAAAACTCCATTAAAGATTTCTGTAAAGTATCCCTCATTCCTTTCCCAATGTGATGCTGTCTGTGCTGTTCAATAAATGAAAGGACAAATTTCTTTGTGAGGGACAGACATACACACAGATACATTCACATAGACAGACATGAGGACAAGGACAGATTGGCTAGACAGCATTCAGGAAGGTACAGATCCAGGCTCATACAACAGACAGACAGGGAAGGACACTCAGAAAGCGAGGTAGAGAGCTCAAATTTGGGCTCTGGGTTAAGAGAAACTAAGAGTGCTTTGGTTTCTTTCCTTAACGTGACATGGACGCATCATGGGCAACTCAGGGTTCATTATCAATGTGTTAAATCTGTTCAACATGTCACTGTCATTCATCAGTGTACTTTTTTACTGGGCAATCATTGAGCTTCTTTGATCTATGGTTTTATAGTTTTCAACTGATTCATAAATTTTCAAACATTATTCATTCAAGTATTCACGTGTCGCTTCACACCCTCCTCCAGGAACTTCCATTGTACAGGCATTGGTTCACGGACATTGTGTTGCAGCATTTCTGGTATTCTGTTTATTTTGTTTTCTGCCCTCTTTCTGAGTTTCATTTTGAATGGTCTCCATTCAAGTTCACTAATATTTTCTTTCTCTGTTTCCAATCTGCTGATACTTTTATGGAATGCATTTTTTCTTCTCAAGCACAGTAACTGCACCTAGAATTTTATCTTATCATGTGTATGATGTAGGCATGTGTATGTGCGCACATGTATGTGCATACAAGTGGAGACCAGAGGTTCATGGCATGAGTCTTCCTGTGTTGCTCACTGTATTTACTTTTTAGTGTCATTTTCCTTTTTAAATGGCATTGATTTATTGATTGATTGATTGATTGTGTGTGTGTGCGTGTATGTACATGGGGAGTATTGTGTGGCATGACATGTGGTCAGAAACCAATTTATGGAAGTTAGCTCTCTCTTTCCACTATGTGGATCCCTGAGGGTCAAACTCAGGCTTGGCAGC
This sequence comes from Cricetomys ansorgei, assembly GCA_026225945.1. Lineage (NCBI taxonomy): Eukaryota > Metazoa > Chordata > Mammalia > Rodentia > Nesomyidae > Cricetomys > Cricetomys ansorgei. The sequence goes on along the minus strand of JAMJFZ010001849.1, from coordinate 39,683 downwards.
AAGCGCCTTCACTAGCTTAGTCACCTCACTGGCCTCATCTTGTTTTTTGAAACAGGGTCTCTCACTGAAGCTGGAGCTCATTGACTTGGCAAGACTAGCTGGACGGTAAGCATTAAGGGGCCTCCTCTCTCTGCCCCCACCCCCATGCTAGCTGGACGGTAAGCATTACCGGGCCTCCTCTCTCTGCCCCCACCCCATGCTAGCTGGACGGTAAGCATTAAGGGGCCTCCTCTCTCTGCCCCCACCCCCATGCTAGCTGGACGGTAAGCATTACGGGGCCTCCTCTCTCTGCTCCCACCCCCATGCTAGGCTGACAGGAAAGCCCCACACACTAGTTTCTTATGTGTCAGGCCATCACGCTAGCACAGTGAGCATGTTACTGACTGAGCCGTCTCTCTGACGTGAATCAAGAATTCAGTGTGCTCTTCCCTGGGGTGGGCCACTTCTCTGGCTCTCAGCCTCATGGGCTTTTCCATTCCCACTTTGACATGTTCACTGTTTCACTTTTGCTCAGCTCGTGCTCCGGCAGCCATGTTTCTGAGACTTTATGGGTGTAGCTTTTGCTGTTACTGGAAGACAGTGTCACAGCACACGCCCTGATTTTCTGATTCTTACCATCTTTCCACTCTTTCTTTCCAGAATATTCCCTGAGACTCAGGTGCAGGCGTGTTTTGTAGATGTATTCGTAGGGACTGGGTTCCACAGTTCTGCACTGTGATTGGTTGAGGTCTCCTGTGGTTGCCATCTGTTGCAAAGAGAAGTTTCCCTGATGAGAGTGAAGACTAATTTTATTTGTAGGTATAAAGACAAATGTTTATAGATTGTTGTTAGGGATTACGCTGGTTTAGTAAATTAGCTGTTGTAGATTCTACTCCAATAAACATGATTTCACTAGTTTGATGAATTAGCTAAGTTTCCAGTACCAAATAAGACTTCCCTCTTGTTGAGCAGACCTTAAGCCCAGTAAGAGAGCTGTGAGTTACCACCAAAGTCTGTGTGCCACTCTTGCACCTTTAGAGTTACCATGTCATGCTGGTCATTGTTGTAACTCATAGGCACCATAGCTGGGTGGGACTGTTAATATCCTCCCTTCAGAAGCTTACATGGCGCCTTCTGATACCATGCAAGTTAGTCCTTGAGGAGGGGGCATTCAGATCAGTTCCAGCTTAGGGTTCTCTGGACCCTGTTTCCAAAGTGCATGGTGTCTTTGGCAATAGGACCTTACCTTCTACCTCTGGGGAGTAACCAATGACAACAGCAGCAGGCTGCATGCTTGGGGGATTTCTTAGACAGTCCTGGCCAACAACTCAAAAGAGGACTTCTCTTCCCTGGTATAGGGGTTTTTATTAGGTGGTCTTTGGCTCTTGGAGAGAACATTGTCAGCTCAGATGAAAAAAACGTTCATTAAAACTATTTCTGTGTATTTATATACTGAATTACTTGCATTGTGATTTTTTAGCTACTAGCATGAGTCCTTGTGGCTTTTCCACACACCCTTGTTATTACTTTACCCCTCTCCTTCTTTCGCCTGTATTTACCTCCTTCCCTAAAGAGCCCCCCTTTTCCCAGTTCCCTGTCAGATCACCTGTGTCCTTGCTGTTCCCCTTTACCCTCTTCCTACCTTCTGTATTCACCTCCCCCCACATCCCTAAGCCCCCTCTTTCCCGTCTGTTTTAATTTTTATATATACTAATTTTATTGTCTGTGGAATTTCTAAGCCTAATTCTATTGATTGGTTTCTTTTTCATTACGGATCATATTTCCGTTACTCTTTATACTTCCATAATTTTAAATTAAACGCACGACATTGTGGATTTATTTTATGTGCTGTATGTATCTGTATTTCTAAATTTTTTAGCCTTATTCTGAAATGCAGCCAAATCACCGATAAACAGTTTAATCTTTTTCGTGTGGTTAAGCTTTGCATTATGGACCAGAACCACTTTCATCTGTGGCTAGTGTTGTCTCACTTCTATGAGGTCCATGAACGTTAGGATTTTCCATTCTGTCTAGCCCAGATTTAAACTATTCCTGTCTGTGTGAGCTTTGAGACTCAGCTCCTCTCTCCCAGCAGGTGGTTCTTCTCTTAGTCATAGGCACTGATTAGCTCTCAGCTGAACATGTGAGGATGACTTGGCAGATTCTTAGCACTATCTCTTTGTACAGTGCTGCCTCCTCTGGTATTTTGCCCTGCAAACTCACCTTGGCCTCCCTGGACTTCATCCTTTCCAGTGAAAAAAATACTTTACTTTTTCTTCTAGTTCTTTCTCCTTTACACGACCTAAAAACTCTTTCCAGACAGCAAACTAGGGTAACTGGGGCCTGTGTCAAGATCACTGTCCTGCATGCTTGTCTGAAGATTGTTTAACAGATTTTGCAGATCTGAATTTCACTTATGTCAGGTCAGGTAGGAGGGTGACTTAGGTACTTTTCTGCTACTGTGATCAAAGACCCTGACAAAAACCACTCACGGGAGAAAGGGTTTCATCTGGCGTACGGTTCCAGAGGATACAGTTGGTCATGGGAAGGAAGACACACAATAGGCAGAGGAAGATGCAGCAGGAACAAGAGGCTTGCTGGTCATACCCCATCCACACTGAGGAAGCGAAGGCTGAACAGGAAGTGGAAACTGGGCTCTAAAGCCTCAAGGCTGCCTCAGTGACACACTTCCTACAGCAAGACCCCCCTCCTCAAGGTGCTACAACCTTCCCAAACAGCGTCCCAGCTGAGCATCAAGGGCTCAAATAGATGAGCCTATGAGGACATTTTACACCCAAACTATAACATTCTACCCTTTACCCACTTGGGCTTGTGGCCATTTCTTGTTGCAAATGCATCCTATCTAATTTCTAAAGTCCCAACACTGTTCAAAACTCAAAATTTCAAAGTGTCTTCTGAGACTCAAAGCCATTTCTTAACTGTGACACCTGTAAAGTAAAAACTAAACCACATACTTTCAGCACACACAGAACGGGTATTCACATTCCAAAAAGAAAGAATGGGGATGTAGCAAGGAAGATCAGATCAAAGGAAGACCAAAACCCGGCAGGGCAGACACAGAATCCTGTGGTTCTACATCTGGCAACTGAGACTCACAATGGATTCATCTCTGTTCCAAACGGCTTAGTTAGCATTGCCACTTTAGTGTTGCCCCCTGTAACATACATCATCTCTCCCTTGGATTGGCTCCACCCCATGCGTGCAGCTTTCTTGGGTGGAAAACCCATGATTCTTATCTCTCTAGTGTCCTGGGGTCTCCACTGCAACTTAGGCTTCACTTTCACAGTACCATGCAATGGCCTCCAGGACCTCCACAAGGACCCCGACTCTGCTAAACGTTGTTTGGTTTCAGGTGGTAAAGCTGACAGAGGACACACTGGTTCCTGATGCTCCAGCTTGCTGGAGCATGTCGTACAATATCAACAGAGCCACCAGTGAGTGTGTGGACTGTATCCAAGCTCCATGCCCTGGGATTTGTATGCTGTTACATTTATAAAGAACCAGAAAGTCCCAGAGACCCTCTTCATACATTCATTCAGTAAGTTTTAAAAACACTGTGGCAGACATAGCTAACCGCCCACTAACATCTATTCCATTTCCATACTCTGGGATATTTTTTTGACAAGTAGCTACTAAGCCAGAGACAAAGCTCTTCCAGCCTGGCTATGTCTGCCCTGTGACTGAATGGCTAGTTTTCACCAATGAGATGTGCGTGGAGATGTACTGTGTCATTTTAAAGACACAGATTTCAAGATGTAAGTGTACTTTCTCCATACTTTCCCCATTTGATGGCGGAACTCTGAGGACAAATGCCTTGGGAAGGTGAAGCCAGAATAGGAAGAGTCTCGGTCCCTCAAACCACTATATAGGTAGAAAATGCATGTTAGAAACCCCTACACTGAATAGCCAGGTAAAGAATAAACAAGCTTTTACTGCCTTAAGATACTTTCGATACGGTTTGTGGATTATGTTGTTAAATTTGACAGTATTTACCCAACTGACACAGAGAACTTCTGGAGGTAGGACACTGTCCTAGGCGCTGAATTAAAAACGGAAGCATCATCATCTCCTGTCCCCCTTTTTAATTTATTGTTAGAATTTCAGCTTAGATCTAAACCACGTACTTGCTTCTATTCTGATTCATCCAACTTCTGCTAGGCAGCCATTAAAACGAAGCATCATCATCTCTGCCCTGTGAATTTTCTTATGATTAAACCCAGGGCCTTACTGCATGCTAGGCAAGACTCTACCGCTGAGCTACATCCCAGTCCTGCCATTCCAATATGAGAGATTAATCAAGAAACATATAAAATAAGCAAGAAACAGAAACATAGAGTTACACCTTTCCAAACACCTCCCTGGTTAATGTCTTCTCAGTATACTGATGGGCTATACTGGCTGGCCAGAGAATTCCAGGGTTCTGTCTGTCTCTGCTGCTCGCAGTGCTTGGGTTACAGATGTTTGTAACCATACACAGCTGTTACATGATGGGGATCCAGAATCAGGTCCCCATGCTTACATGGCAGGCCCTTTGCCAACTGAGCTATTGTTCCAGCCCCTCTCTTACATTTTAAACATATTCAGTAATAATAACTGGCTTGTGGAGACCATTGCTTTTTGTCTCACAGTCATGCCTTTGTGCAAGCATCTTTCAAAGCTACCATTAGTTCCCACCCCCACCCCCAATGACTGCAGTTTGGCTTTCTCTTCTTGTTCTTGCCTTCAATTTATAAATAGAATTTTTATTATATATTATTTTTACTGTAGAATTTAGTCTTATTATATGTTAGTAATGTCAAATAAATTAACAAAAGGCACTATCTTCCCAGTTGTTTGATATCGTCATTTAAGTGAATTCCCCAAATAACTCAACTCTGTAAAGCTTAAACTTGCTTTTGCATTCGAATCATTTTGCACAAAAAGCCTTTTGAAATGCATTCACTATTTTTCTGCGTCTTGAAATAGCACACACAGAGAACATCCTCTAACCTTTCTCTGACTCAGGCTTTGATTGAAAGCATCTGTTATTGTACTGGTCCATGACACAAAGATGCCCAGATACTAGATGACTCCAGATGCTTTTTCTGTGGTGTTCATCATACATATTCTTTTGCCTTTGTCTGCAGCCAGCTGCCACTACTTGTTTGTGATCCAGCTCTGGAAGCTCTCCCCCAACCCCCTTAATTCGCAGCTCCTAATAATCTAGGAAATCAGCCAAAGAACTTGTTAGGATTTGTGATAAAAATAACTACACCACAAGAATCTTAAAAATAAACTGAATTAATTTAATGGTACCTTTTTGCACACTTCAGTGCCTCTTTTTTCTACCTGCTTCTGTTTGCTAAAAATTATTTCTTGACAAGGTATTACTTTCTGTGTATACCCATAGGTATTGTCAGTGAAATAATACGCATTATGCATAGGTATATACAAACACACGCATAATGCATCAGAAAATAAGTTTCATGTGTATGTGTTCTTAGGAATTCATTGAGGACAGAACTGTTTCTTTACAGAGTACCTGAGACATAGTAGGAGCTCAACACTGTTTTTGTTTGCTTGTTTGTTTTTTAATAAATTAGCAGGTTTTATAGTATAGCTTCCTGGTATGGCAGAAAATTTTTAAAAAATATTTTGCTTCTTCGTATATATTTATTATTTTTTCATTTCCTCCTTCTGGATGGGTCGTCCCTCCTCAATTAGAACCTTTGGAAATGTCCTCAGCACGCCTAGATATGCCTCCCAGTGGCGCTAAGCCCTGTCAAGTTGAGAGTCAAGGCTGCCATCACAGGTGGCTTTTACCTTTTCTGAAACACAGAAGGCAAAGACATTTCCTAGCAAGATGAGGGAAGTCAAGTCAAGGTTTGTGGTGAGTCTAAGACATCTGAACTTATCAAGCAGAAGAAAGACTTGGCTGGTTAGAAGAACCCTGATGAGCTAGAGTCCACCATGTTGCACTCAAGTGGCTTATCCCACTTGTGTGGTGAGGTGCGGAGACAGCAGATGGCTGGGTTCATTCAGGTCTGCAGTTTTCCCAGCAGGATACATGGAACAGGAATCGAGGGCAGTAAACCGATAATTGAGGGGCTGGAGGGATGGTTCAGCAGTTCAGAGCATTGGCTGTTTTTCCAGAGGTCCTGAGTTCAATTCCCAGTAACCACATGGTGGCTCACAGCCATCTGTAATGGGGTCTGATGCCTTCTTCTGGTGTACAGCTGTACATGCAGATTGAGCACTCCTATATATAAATAAATAAATCTTTAAAAAAAATAAAATCTTTTAAAAAAAGACAGGATAATTGAAAAGTTGTTCCTGAATTCTAAGCTTCAAAAGGAAGGAATTAATGAGAGAAGGGACCCATTAGATAGTGAGAGAATGTGATGGCCAAGTGGGAATGTTTTGTGCACTGTTGGGTGAGGGGCAGTCTAGGTCTTGGCGTTTTGTATTGTCTGCAGGTGTTGGATTTCTGTGGGGGAAGTTTGATTGTTGATGATTTGCAGGAGCTATCAGTAGAACACCTGAGGAGTTCTGTCTGGATCAATGAAAACACCTGAGCTCAGACGCTCAGGGTTCCACTGTCCAGGATGACGCTTGCCATCATGATGGATTCCTTTGCTGAGGTCTGGCAGGGTTTGCACCAATGAATATGCTTCCATGCCTTCCTTGTGAGCCTACACAGTAGGCATGCTGCTATAATTGAACTTAAAGAGGGTAACTATGGATGATTATCTAGTCATATTGATCTTCAAGTGTTTACTGGCTAAATATGGGCATGGATTAAAAGTTTTCAGGGTTCTTTCTAGTTATTTGATTCTTTTCCCCCCTTTCTACAGTTTTAGATTATATTTTATTTTTTCTTTAAAATTTTTTCATTGTTTATGTACATGGTACTGTGTTACATAGGACATTTTCTTACAAGGAGAATGTCGTACATTGAATATATTCCCTCCTGTATCTCTTTATCTCTTATTCCTCCACCCTGCCATTAACCCCCTCTCTCCCTACACAACGTAGCTTCTACTTTCATGTGTCTATATTATTTATGTAAGACATAGGGACGGCATATGATATTTGTTGTTGTACGACTGGCTTAATTTGCTTAATACGGTTAACCCCAGTTACATCTGTTTTCCTGCAAATGTTGTTTATGGGTGAAAAAACTTGTGGGTGCCAGTGAGAAGACTTTGAGGCTAAGAACACTGTTGCTCTTTGCAGAGGATCCTGGTTCGTTTCCCAGCATCCACTTGGTGGTTTACAGTGTCATATAACTCCAGTTCCAGGGATCCAACGCCCTCTTGTGGCCTCCTCCTCTACCACTGCACACATGGTATACAGACATACATACGGGAAAAAGTTATACACATCAAATAAAAACAAATCTTTCAAAATTCCATTGTGTATGTATGTCACATTTTCTTTACTCAGTCCCTGTTATTATTGGCTCTCGAGGCAGTATCTCACTGCAACGCTGATTGGTCTGGAACTCTCGATCAGCCTACTTCACCCTGTGAAGTGCTAGAGTGGGTGTGCACCACTGTGCCTAGTTACAATTTTGCACTGAATTGTGGTAGTTTGCAAAGTGCTGAAATGAAGAGTGCTCAGCTTCTGAGCTTTGTCTTTTCCTCACCATTTTCCCAGAGCCTACATCAATGCCGGACACACAGTATTTACTAATTAACTTGTTTGGCACTGTCTTAGTCAGGGTTATCATTGCTACGGTAAAACACCATGACCAAAAGTAGTTTGAGATAGAAAGGATTTGTTTGGCTTCCACATGGCTGTGAATCATTGAAAAACCAAAAACAGTAACTCAAGCTTGGCAGGGACCTGGAGGCACGAGCCGATACAGAGGCCATGGAGAGATGCTGCTTACTGGCTTGTTCCTCATGGCTTGCTCAGCCTGCTTTCTCACAGCACCCAGGACACCAGCCCAGGGATGGCACCACCCACAGGGGGCTGGGCCCTACAGCCTCAATCACTAGTTAAGAAAAGCCCTACAGCCTTGCCTGCAGCCGGGTCTTACAGAGGCATTTTCCTCAGCTGAGGTTCCCTTCTCTCAGATTACTACAGCTTGTCTCAAGTTAACATAATCCTAGCCAGGACAGGCACCTGCCATGTACCAGACACATTCTAAAGATTTGTTTAATATTTGTAGTAATTATCTGTGGTCGGAGATATTATTATCATTACATATTTAAAGATGAGGAAACCAAAGCACAAGACAACACTTGTTCAGGTTACATGTCCTGACCCGTGGGATCTTCAACCAGGGCCCTAGGAGAGGGTGTGGGAATGGGGTATGGGACAGGGACTCGAGAAGCGAAAGGCAAGTCTGATATCTGATCAAGCCTTCAATTTATTGAATACAAGTACCAGTATTTATAAGAAGTTCTCAGGTGGGGAGGGGAGAGGGGAATGCATAAGCAGGTTGCTATGGTAACTCTATCTAGCAGGTGGACTGGTCTATCCGTAGTGTTAGGATGTCCCAAGCAATAAGTAACGCAACTGTAAGATCTTCTCTAGGGGCTTCTTGTATAATCTCTAAGGGTGGGAACGTCCCATAGAATGAGGAAGCAATAAAGTTAATTTAGTCCAGCAGGCAGTTTCCCAGAACTGGGCCGCTTCGGGCTATCTGACCTTAATCCGAATTCTGTCCATTAAGGCCAGAGAGAAACGGAGCTTTTAAACAAAAATGGGGTGCCTTAAGTCAAGCCAGCGTGTCCAAAGGGACTGCTTACCACAGTTACACAGCCAGAAAAAGGCAGAACTGGGTGGGATCCAAACCAAGAGCTGGTTCCAGAGTCAGGTCCAATAGCCCTTGATGCAGCTAGGTCAGGTGTATCTTTAGGGATGATTTAATTGCTAATTTCTGCATCTTATTTGCTTGTGGCATCCAATGGTCTAAAGTTGTCTTCTTGTATAGAAACCTGGCATAGTAGCATTAGGTATTAGTTTATCCTTGTAAAACATCTAATGTTCCATAATGTCAGAGTTATAGAGGCTGGGTGTATAATCAGGAAGAGAAGACAAGCCATGGAGTCTTCATTGTGGTCCCTAATTTTCCACTTTCAAGCCTCTGTGATAAGAGGAACCCCTGGATAGTTGTTGGCAGCCCTGGGGTCTTGTTCTAGTTCAACCACTAGCTAGATGTGATCATTTTGTATGTGGGTGTAGGATTCACATGGTACAGCTTCATATGCACATGTGTTTAGAGGCCAGATATCAACTTCAGGTGTTGTTCTTAAGGAGCTGTCCACTTATTTTTTTTTGAGATAAGTTCACTCATTAGCCTGGAGCTCTCTTGAGTGTCTAGATTGGCAGGCCATTTAGCTCCAGGGATCTACCCTGCCTCCTCTTCTTCAGTGCTGGGATTATAAGAGCACATTACCATGCTTGGATTTTTCTTTTTCTTTTTTACGGTTTATTTTTGTTATTTTTTGAGGCAGGGCCTCACTATATTGTCCTGGCTGTCCAGGAACTCAATATGTGGACTAGGCTGGCCTCAAAATTACTGAGAATTGCCAGCATCTGCCTCCCAAGTACTGGGATTAAAGGTGTGCACCACCATACCTGGCTTCTAGCTTTAAAGAATAAGTTTTACAACAGCATTATCAATTATACTTAGTAATGGGTTTCATTACAACATTTCCATACATGTATGTAATACATTTTGGTCATGTTCACCCCCATTACCTTCCCTACTTTGACTGATCCCCCCTCTTCCCAAATTCCTTTTCTACTTTCATGTCCTTTGAAGTGTGAGGTTGACCCGAAGACTTTCATTAGGGTTGCTTACATGAGCATGGGTAAAGGGTTACTGACATGAGCAAGAGCAACTTACTAGAGGTGACACCACTGAAGAAGGCATCTCTCGCTCTCTCTCCAGCAACCACTAACTGTCTACAGATCTTCAGGGAGCAATGGAGCCTGAAGAGACCCTCTTCCACTATGATGGAATGTGGACAGGTAAGATCTTGTGCAAGTAACCACAGCTCCTGTGAGTTCGAAAGTACAATATTCATGGGATGCCCAGAACACAGCATTCTACTCCTTCCTCTAGCTGCTACATTCATTCCTTCTTCTACAGTGTTCCTTGAGCCTTGGAATGGGTGATATAGATGTCTCATTTAGGACATTCAATAATCACCTATTCTTGTCATTTTGACCAGTTTATGAATCCTGCAGTGACTGTTATCCACAGGAAAGAGATACTTCTCTGGCCAAAGCAGGACTAATCTATAGGCATAAACATCATTATTTTCTTCTTGTTTTGTGTGTGTGCATCTGTCCGCCTGCCTGCCTGTGCATGTGGGAGGGTCAAAAACCAACACAAGGCAGTTGATTCTTCCCTTCTACCATGTATGTCTTGGGGATTGAACTCACAATCTCAGGGTTGGCAGTAGGAGCCTTAAATCACTGAGTCATCTCTCGGGCCCCAACACCATTATTAGAAGGTAATTTGATGGGCATGCCATGTTCATTAGCAAAACAATAATAGCACTAAAGCATCCCCAACCATGGGCTTTTGACCAGGTTTATTGCCCCAGATTTGAAGTCTATCTTGTGGAGTAGGCATCCAACCAATCAGGAAGGGATTGATTGTGGCACATTATTGGACCGGTCACACATCTTGCTTAGCTGCTCAGTGGAACAGCATTCAGGGCTTGCAGCTATGTGAAACTATTCATCAATTCTCCTTCAGCATCCTGCACAGAAACTTCTGCCCCCACCACGGTCAGCCAGTGGGGAGGAGGAAGCTTTCAGCTCAGTTCCACCTTGATTTTCCCAAGTCCTATGACCACAGCAGGGACGTCTTTAGTAACAGGGTCTTGTCGTGTAGTTTTGTGGCAATTGCTTATATTGTTTTGGTAGCCTCAGGTCTCCCTGACCAACAACCTAAAGGGAGGTAGTCCTTGTGTTTGCATGGCAAGTACTTTACCAACGGAGCTATCTCTCCACGTGTGCACGTGAGACATCCGAGTCTGTTTACTAGCTACACAACCCTGCGTTCTTCATGTGAAGTTTGGGTTATAGATGACTGAGGGGGCAAAGAGCCTTTGGATTAGACAAATAGTTCTGGTGTGGATATGCATCGACATAATCTGGACAGCTTCAAAAACTACTAATCCCCGAGTCCTCTTCGCAGAAGTTATGATTTTGTTTGTCCTGGATAACACCTGACTACTATTTCTAAAGCTCTCCAGGGAGAGTTCAAGGTGCAGTCAAGGTTAATGGTAGTTGGAGCCAATGAAAACACATTTTGGTTCTTCATTAGCTGTGGAGAGAGCGAGTGAGCGAGCCTTGGAACTGGGGACACTGTCAGGCCCTGATTTCAATGAGCCTGCTCCAGCTTCTCCAGGCTTGTATCTTCCTCCCAAGGTGGTGAGAGGTAAGGGAAGTCCTTGAGACCCAGGGGACATTACACACAGAAGCTCTCTTCTAGAATGGTGGTTCTTAACCTTCCTGATAACCTTCCTAATGCTGTGACCCTTTAATAGTTCCTCATGTTGTGGTGACCCCCCCAACTATAAAGTTATTTTTGTTGCTACTTCATAACTTTAATTTTGCTACTGTTGTGAATTGTAACGTAAATATCTGATATGCAGATGGTCTTAGGCGACCCCTGTGGAAGGGTCATTTGACCTCAAAAGGGGCGAGAACCACTGCTCTAGAACTATGTACCCAAGAACTGCAGTTACGTGATCAAAAACGCTCAAGCAGTCTCCTCTCCCAAGGGCAAACTGCATTTCAAGCATTAGCATGAGCTTAAGGGATGTGTTTCGGAGGAAATGTGAATGAAGGGTGACTTACAGATGGGAGTGTCCTCAGATGGGCACACAGTCATGTCTGCTGGAGACTCAGATGGGAAAGGCACAGGGGCCAGGGAGTTAAATGCCTGGCTTTATTAGTCTGTCAAAGGGGGAGGAAATTCTGTCTGTTATCTCATACATGACATTAAGCTCTGATGGCTTGATTATTTAGCCTGTATGGTCTTCAGGTTCTTATTAGCAACTGGAAACAATGATACTTTGTGAAGATTACACGAGATAATTTTATATAAGGCACACATTAATATGCCCAAGACAGAATAGCTACCGTTTATCCCATGCTTGCCTTCAAATGGTCCTCGACTAATAAAAGTAGCTTTGTTGGTCCCAGGAGGAGATGTGTCCATGAGCCGCTCCCCTGGGGCTTGTGCCTGCTCTGTAGAGGAAACAGCACTATTTTTAATTCAGTGTTATGCACTGAAGCAGTGTCTAGCTTCTTTCATTTGTCATGTGTTTTCTTCCCAAGCATTTTGTTATGTATTTTTAATAGAAGGAGGGAAACCAGGGTGCCTAAGCATTTACTTTGTGTTCAGAAAGGACTCGCTTGCAGTGGAGTGGGACAGCAGGATGGAATTAGGTCATTACAGGCATAGAGAAGCAGTACGAAACAAAGATGCTGAGTCTGTACTGGGGCTTCGCCTCCATCTGTGTCAGCATCTCTCTCCAGGCTCGTGATGTGCTGAACCAGCTGGTGGCTGTCGGGCTCTGATGATTTCTCTCTCCTCTGACCTTGACTACCTCTCTCTGTCAAATTCTGCCCATGTTCCCTTAGTGCTTCATAAAGGAAGGCAGAATGCAGGAACTTAACAGAAAATGGCAGAGCTTTCACGGGTACAGAAGCTGGAGGAACACAGCCAAAAGATGCATGGCTATGGAAACATATAAAGAATAAAGTTCTGGTTGACAAATGAGGACTGTCAAGTTTAGAACCAGCAAACAAAGGCAAGCAAAGGAACTGAAGTCCAAAAGGAAATTCAAAAGAATAATCTGAGAGGGGTGTGTGTGGAGAGGACACAGAAGCAATAAGAGAAGGAGAAACTAAGGTAGGTTGTGCTTGTAAGCTTAGGAAGCCTCACCAATCTTTTTCCACCCTACACTGGGAGGCCCCAGCAGGCACACCTTTCTGAGGCAGAAAATTACAAGAGTGTGTTTGCTAGGATTGTGGATGTGGCTCAGTTGGTAGCTCGCTAGCCTAGCATGCACAAAGCTCAAGGTTTGATCTCCAGCTCTGCATAAACCAAGTGTTGGGGCACACACCAGTAATCCTAGTACTTGGGAGGAGGAGGCAGCAGGATCAGAAGTTCCAGGTCACCCTTGACTACATAGGTATTTCCAGGCTAGTCTGGGCTACAAGAGACCCTGTCGTAAAAGGGAGGAAGAGGAGAAGAGGGAGGAGGAGGAGGTGGAGGAGGAAGAGAAGGGCCTGTTAAATTTGGCAGTTTAAAAGGAAGACTCAGTACCCTGACACTGGAAGCTTTGCAAGACAGAGCTTCCACTGGATGCGGCTTCACCGGCGGTCCATTGAGATACCCAAATGCACCAGCCACACCTTTTTTTTCTTTTGGCTTTTCAAGATGGGGTTTCTCTGTTGCAACTCTGGCTGTCCTGGAGCTCACTCTGTAGACCAGGCTGGCCTGGAACTTATAGAGACCCACCTGCCTCTGCCTCCTGAGTGCTAGGATTAAAGGCGTGTGCCACCAACAGCCTGGCTAGACTGCTTTCATTTGTCTGTTTGTTGTAAAAATCAAAGCCAACTTCATCAGTGTATAATTTATATAAATAACTCATTGTAAGTGTGCAGCCCAGTGACTTCTGACACATATGTTCTGATCATCCAACTGAAAATATAGGATATTTTCACCACACACCCCAATTTCCTCCTGCCTGACTATAATCAACACTTCCTTGTCAGCAAGCAACCACTAATGTCTACAGATTTGTTTTGTCTGCTCTAGAATTATATATAAATAATCCACACACTGTGAAGTTTGTGTTTGGATTCTTTCACTTAGCAGTGTTTTCTTCCCCAAACGTTTTAGTACAAAATACCCCATCATAGCCCGGTGTGGTAGCACATCTCTTATCCAAACAACTGGTAAATTAAAGCAGGAGAATCAGAAGTTCAAAACCAGTCTTGACTACACAGTGAGTTCTGTAGCGGAACACGTGGAAGAAGTTTTGGTTTTGGTTTCTTTTAAAATGCAAAATGGCATTTGGACTACATTTATGTTCCCATCCCAAGTGTGATAGATGATTATGAGTTGGATTTGTAATGCTTGATGCAGGTGGCTATAATTTGGTTAGGTGCATTTATTCTGGCAGTGTAGCTTGTTCCTGGGATTGTGTGTCGCTTGGGTTTATGGGAGCTTTTGCTTAGGGTATAAAAGGACTGAAGCCCCGAGAGCCAGGGTGGGTGTTGGTTGTGGTTAGTTAGTTGGTTTGTCCATGTTAGTGTGTTGATTTTTACTTAAAAGAGCAAAGATGGGAGAGATTGAGTTTGCAGATAGTGAGCTGAGACACTAGTCTGTAGTGTCAGCTACAGACACTGTCAGCTAGTCCTCTCCAAGCTTAGGACGGCCTAAAGAGGCTGTGAAGATGTCTACCTTTCTCTCGAAAAAGCAGTGAAAATGTATTTCTTTCCTTCCTTTCTCTTTCCCTAAATTGAGGGTAAAAGATCGTAGTTAACAACTACAGAGTTCAAGGCCAGCCTGGATTACATGAAACCCTATCCACCAACCCTGCAAAATTCAATAATGTAGCAAAGTGGAAAGTATTTTACAGCAAATCACTCGACACTAGATTTTTAAAGAACAAAACCAACTTTATTGTATTGAACTCACAAGTGAAGGCCCACACAGCTAGATTAAGGTCGCCACTCTGACAAACACTTGGCCAACATTATTTGAGTGGCTGCCTTCATTTAGATTTTATGATTGTTTGGTAAAGTTCATATATATATTTTATAATCTGGCATAATGGCACATAATTCCTAGGCTTGGGAGGTGAAGGCAGAAAGGTCAGGAGTTCAAAAGCAGTCTTGACTACAAGGTAAGTTTGGGCCAACTTAGGCTACATGAGACCCTTGTACAGTGAAGCTTTGCCAGGGAAAAGCCCCCTCCCACCCCCCTTTATGATTGCGTGCCACTTGGACTTCTGGGAACAGCTTGGAGGGAGGTACATAAGAGGGACACAGACACTGACAGTTGACAGCAGTTAGAGTTAAGAGTTACAGCAGGGTTACAGCACAGTTGCCTTAGTACAGGGAAAGAGCACAAAAGCTGATGACAGGAGAAGCAGGCAGAAATAAGGCTCAGATAAAATGAACTAACTGGGGTTTTAGAAAAGCTACAATTTAGATCTTTGCAGTAATTGCCATGCTAGGATCCCAGAGGCTGAACCAGAGTGAGTTAGAGTTAGTTCAGTTCCCCAGACTTAGATTAAGACAGCCAGAAAAGGGCTGGCTGTAAAGGTTTCTTGTTCCCTTCGCTTCCCTTCTCTTCCCTTCCCTTCCTTCTTCCTTCCCTTCCCTTCCCTTCCCTTCCCTTCCCTTTTCTTTCCTTTCCTATTCTTCCTAATCCTATGACCTTTAAAAACAAGTTAGAAATCTAGCAGCTGGGAGCAGAGGGGCAGAGTCAAGTTGCCATTGAGAAAATGAACAGCAGCTTTTGAAAGCCCAGTCTCTAACTCAAAAAACCAACTAAATCCACACCCCACTTTCAGAAGAAAAACTGTTACATTTTAAAATATGTTTTAAATACCTATTACAGACCCTGTCTCAAAAAAAATGAATAAAATGTTTAAAAATATGTTTATATATTATTGTGAATATAATTTGTATTTCAGTTTTTGAGTTTACCGGTAATCTTTTTTTAATTAAAAAATTTTTTTCATACAATAAATTTTGATCATATTCTTTTTTTCCTCCCCAAATTCCTTTTAGATCCTTCCCACCTCCTTACCAACACAGCTTCATGTTCTCTATCTCAAAAAATGGAAATCAAAACAAAAAACCCTAAAAAAAAAAAAAAATTAAGACAAAAAAATTACTAAAAATTTTAAAAAGGCACTCATTAAAAAAAAGAAAAACAGAGTCTCTTTTGCACGGCCAACTGCTCCCGGAGTGTGGTTAACATGCACAGTAACACTCCACCGGAGAAAACTGATTTTCCCGCTTCCAGCAACTATCAACTGAAGAGAGCTTCTTGGTTAGGGTGGGACTTTCTGACCATCCACTTCCCCTTCTCAAGGTCTAGCTGAGGTCTGCGTGTTATCACGTTCGCAAGAAGCTTCTCTGAGGGCTGAGTGACGTGCTGATCCCCGGGTACAGCAGAATGTCCTTAGGAGTCACTTTGTTGCTACGTTTCTTTAGTAGAATAATAGTAGCACGTTTCTCCTAGCATCCATAGTGTCAGGCTCTTGGAAACTTTAACAGTGTCACGTATGGGTTACAGCTCACAGAGAGGGTCTTCAATGCAATTTTTAAAGAGTAGTTGCTTGCTTCTGTATCATTTGTGCTGCTATTGCACCAGTATATCTAGCCAGCAGGCTGCTATTGTGGGTCGAAGAGTTTGCAGCTGGGTGATATTTATGGTTACTTTTCTCCTCCCCATGTTCCCTCCTTTACCCTGCCCTCCTACCCCCTTCCCATTTACTCTACTGTCTCCTTTATCCCCCTCCCCCTTTCTCTCTCTCTCTCATTTTATTTATTTACGAGTACTCTACCTGCATGTACACTTGCATGCCAGAAAAGGGCGTCTGGTCCCATTATAGACAGCTGTGAACCACCATGTGGGTGCTGGGAATTGAACTCAGGACCTCTGGAAGAGCAGCCAGTGCTCTTAACCACTGAACCATCTATATCGTTTTATTCTATTTTCCCTTCCTTGGAAGACCCCACCCACCTCCTGTTCCTTTATCAGCTACTTAATTCCTGTGGTTATTTGGACTAAAATACACATATATAAAGCTTTAAAACTAACATCTATATAGAAGAGAAAAAGCAGCAGTATTTATCTTTGGGGTCTGAGTTATCCCACTCAGGATAATTATTCCTAGCTCTGTCCATTTATCTTCAAATGTCATAATTACATTCTCCTAACAGCTGAATAATATTCCACTGGATAAATGTACCACATTTTTAGTCCACTCATCAGATGATGGACATCAGGCTCCTTCCAATTTCTGGCTTGGTGCCAGCATCTTTTTACATATCAATTATATTTCAGAATTTAAAAAAAGTTACACTTTTAAAAATGAAAATAAGAATTCAGAATTAACTCTACGATTGAAAAACAGTTCTTTCTATTGAAAAGCCAGAAAATAGGGGCTAGGGAGACGGCTCAGCAGTTAAGAGTGCTTGCTTCCAGAGGACAAGATTTCAGTTTCCAGCCACATCATGAAGTTCACTTTCTGTAACTCCAGCTCCAGAGAATCTGGCGCCCTCTTCTGACCTCCCTCAGCAGTAGTGTGTACACATGCGCGCGCATGCACGTGTGTGGACACACACACACACGGACACACACGGACACACACACACACACACACACACACACAGAAATAAAAATATATCTTTTAAAAAGAAAGAGATGGAAAATAAAAGGAAATTTCCAGAAAATTAGAATGAGAAGATAAAACAGTAGAAAATCAGAGAAAAAAAAAAAAAGAAGCAAATTTAGAAAATACAACATTGAAAAAGCAGAAAAAAAATTACATTTATTTCTTGTATGTGTGTGTATGTCTTTATGTGGCCATTGGCTTCTCTGTGTGTCTGTAGGTCATCAGACAACTTTGGACAACTTGCAGAAGCCGGTTGTCTTCTTCTGCAATGGAAAATCAAACTCAAGTCATTGAGCTTGGTTTGTAAGTGCCTTTATCTGCAGAGCCCTGCAGTTGTACATCTAAGGGGGGTGGCTCACCAAGGAAGACAAAGAAGGCATTCTTCATAGGTGCAAGTCCTGCCAGACCTCAGAAGAGGGAACCATTGTCATGGCCAGTGCCCTGCTCACAGTGGAACCCGGATTGTCTGAGCTCAGGTGTTTTATTGATTCAGAACTCCTTAGGTGTTCTACTGATACCCAGTGCAGATCATTAGCAATTAAACACCCCCCACAGAAATCCAACACCTGCAGACAATGCAAAATGCCCTAGAAAGCCCCTCACCCAACAGTGCCTAAAACAATTTCAAACACAACTAAAAATAAACTTCCCCAACAGAGTCCAACAAGGGGAAAAGAAAGAATTAAACACAGAGAAAAAAAATGGAGAGACAAATCACTAAATAGATTAAAAGAGAGAATGTATTCAGCATAAGCCCCAAGTGCCCAACATGGTGAAGGGAAATTCCAAATTCTAGAGCTTAAGAGCACATTGCAGGATTTGAGGACACCAAAGACAAAGAGCGATGCTGCACACTTCCAGAAAAGAGAGTGGGGACGCTTACACAGACAAAACCAAACCAACAGTCTCAACAGTCTCGGATGACGGAACCGCAAGCTGAGAGACAGTGGTGGCAGTGCTCTCCACGTTCTGAATGAAACAACTGTCCAACTTAGAAAGTCTAAGACCTGAAAGAATGTTGTAAAGAGGGTGAAGGCCTTCGCAAACTGAGTGAGGCACCTATAACCCAGGCGACCTGGCAGGCTGAACAGGGAGGATAACTTGTTCCCAGGGATCCCAGGCCAGCCTGGGCAGCATAGTAAGCTCTCCCTCAAACAAAACAAGCAATCAAGAAACACACAGAAGACCAAATAAGGCACCTGTAGACCACACTTTCCCACCTGTTCTCAGGAAGCTGCTGGGATACTGCTGAACTACACTGAATAAATACACCAAGAAAGAGAAGGACACAGGATCTGTGTGCGGAGGCCAAAGGAGACATCGTTTGGATCCCCAGGATCAAAATCAGTCCACCAAACTTGGTGGCAATCGCCTTTACCTCTGACTTATCCCACAACCCCCAGAAGTGTTTTTAATTGATTTGTACTAATTATACACATTTTATTTGGTACATGTGTATAATATATAATGATCAATGCAGGGCCATTAGAACAATCTATTATCTTAAAATTTACCTTTAAAAATGATAAGAATTAAAAAAAAATTCTTATCATCTGGTGACCTGCTTTGCTTTCTATTGCTGTGATAAAGAACCCAAAGTAACTTGGAGGAGGAGAGGGTTTAAGGAAAGGAACGTCTCCCTGAAGCAGGTCTATCGCTTGGGGAAAGTCAGAGCAGGAACTCCGGGAAAGAACCTGGAGCTGAAGCAGAGATCCCCTCATTAGTTATGAAAATTGAATAATTGCCAAACCAATGCTATACCCTTATTTCCTGCTACTTGTGATGATCTGTCACTGCAGTGATGGTGTTGAGTGCTTATCATGGCTAGCACCCCACTGTTCAGCCTTATTTCTTATAGCACCCAGACCACTTCCCCATGGCTGGCTCTTCCTGCAGGGAGCTGGTCCCTCACACATCAGTCATTACTCAAGACATGCCCACAAATCTGCCTACAGGCCAGTCTGGTGGAGACATTTTCTCAAATGAAGTTTCTTCTCCTCTGGCTTGTGTCAAGTTGACAAAAACAAAAAACAAAACAAAACAACAACAAATATCAACCCCACCCAAAAAGAAAGAGATAATAAATTATCGTTAAATTGTAGCAATACTACCGTGCCAGAGAATATCAGAACTTACTCCTCTTATGTATGTTTTTGTAGCCCATAATTATCCTTTTTCTAGCACCTCATCTTCTTCATGCATGTTGTTTATTTTTATTTTTAGTAGCATTAGGGTGTCCACACTAAGCAAGGGCTCTAAAATTTAGCTACACCTCCAGCCTCCAGTCACAATTTTTCAGAAGTTTACCACCCCCTCCCTTTCCTGTTTCCATTAGTAACAATCCAATCCAAAGCCACTACGTGAGGCAAAGGGGACACCAGGTGGACCAGCTGTAGGGTGTGGAGTACTGGTGCCCAAGTAGGCTGAGGGTGCGCATGCAGTGACACATTTGAGGGGCTTACTCAGTTAAGTAGGTATCTCAGTGGGAAGGGGAATTAGGAAAATGATAAAGTATACAAACACAATAAACTCTGAGCTTCTGTATTTAAATAAGAAATGCTTGTTGGAACCTATAGATGTCAAGAAACTCAGGCATATATAGCAGCAAAAGAATAAGGAAGATTTTATACACACACACCGTTTGACTGTGTCCATTAAGTGTCCATTAAGAGGCACGGGAGCAGTTACCTACCACCCCCCCCACTCCCCCTGTAACGATGAGCATATACAGCATCTGAGTCTTGGCTTCCTATATCCACGAAATGCTTAACTACAAGGAACCAAGACTCCTGAAGAAATGGCTGGCTCCAAGGAACAAGGAATAAGGAAGCAGCAAACTGTATATGGAATATTTGGATAGGACAGCTATCAAGGAACTGTTCAAAGAACCAAAGGAACATGGAACCAACTTCAACGGTCTTCTCTTGGGCAACTAGGGGATAAGTTGAATATCAAAAGAAGTACTGATTGACATAGATTTTTGCCCATTGATTAAAGTATGAATTCATAAACCAATATTAATGTATATGGGTGAAGGCGTATGCCAAATTGCACCATCTCCAAGTCTTCATCCTAATGAAAGCTTCCTTGAGGCTCCCAGGACAACAAGTACTCCAAGAAAATAGCCTATGAATGATTCATTGGCTCAGGAAGAAGGCTTCCACTTTATAACTGCCCACAGATTTACAACTGGAGATTGGAGGATTGCTATGTGGTTGGCAGCTGGGAGCAATATTAAATTGAACCCCTCCAACAGTCTGACAGAAAATGCAGCAGCCTTTGGTCTAATGAGCTTTGTGGCGTTAAAGATGGCTTCTGGAGTATCAGTTACTGCCTTTCCACCTCACTGCCCTATTCAAGAGATAGGAGCTGTGGCTTGGGATGAACTTATATGAATGGATACTTATTTCAGTGCTGAGTTAAAATAAGATTGAGAATATCTTAGTTTAAATACCCTCAGAATGGGCAGCTTGTTTCTTGGCTTTTACAGCTTGTGCTGGCTAGTTTTATGTCAACTTGAGACAAGCTAACATCAACTGAGAGAAGGAACTTCAGCTGAGAAATCGACTCCATAAAATGGGGCTGTAGGCAAGCCTGTAGGGCATTTTCTTAATTAGTGATTGATGGGGGAGTGTCCAGCCCATTGTGGATGGTGACATCCCTGGGCTTCTGGAACTGGATGCTATAAGAAAGCAGGTTGAGCAAGCCACGAAGAGCAAGTCTGTAAGCAGCATCCTTCCATGGCCTCTGCATCAGCTCCTGCTTCCAGATTCCCACCCAGTTTGAGTTCCTGCCTTGGCTCCCCTCAGTGAATTCAGGGCACATAAGCCAAACAAATCCTTTCCTCCTCAAGGTGCTTTTGGTTGTGGTGTTTTATCACAACAGTAATAACCCTAAGTAGGACATAGATCCATTGTCTGTTTCCTGGACACCATGGGGCTTCCTAATAAGCATTCATTGTCAGTTTTTGGCAGCACCAGAATCACTGAAAGCATTTTTGGATGTTATGGAATAAATCAATGAGATCTGGGTACTGAAGCCAGAAAAACTCTAAGTGCAACTTAAAGTGCATTAGATGAGGCAGCTGTGAAAACAGTGGAAGACCCCGGGCATGCGCCCATGCTCCCTGAGTACTGCCTTTTTAGAGCTGAGTGCCCACACTGGAAAAAACCCTCAGGTGAAGATAACACACGTTTGTGGATGCAGAGAAAATTGGCTACAAAAGTTGAAAGATGTTTTAGGAGCTGATTTTTAAGCTCTTGCCATCCTAGAAAAATCTGATTTTATGCTTGCTTGTGGAATTTGTCATTCCTATCTAGCTAATGGTACACAGTTCCTGATCAGGCTTGTGATGGGCCCTGCTCTAGACAACCTTCCCATCAAATGTGCCTTCACTAGTGATGGGGTTAGTCTTGAGTAGGAAGTTTCAACACCACCGTTGGTGATGTCCATATTTTATGCTGTCTTGAAAATGTCTTGGAGGAAACCCCTGAAGTCAACATTATTTCTTCTTCTTCCTCCTCCTCTTCTTCTTCCTTCTTCTCTCTCCTCCCCCCTCCTTTTCTTTTCTTTTTCTTTTTTGACAGGGTCTATATAGCCCTGCTGTCCTGGAACTCACTCTGAAGACCAGGCTGACCTTGAACTCAGAGATCCACCTTGAACTTGCTAGTTAGCTCAGACTGACTTTCAACACCTGATCCTCCTGCCTCTACCTCCCAAGTTATGAGACTACAGTCACTAAGTAACTTATTAGCCAATAATCAATATTCCAACTATTTAAAAAGTAGGGCGTCTCTTTAGAATTACTGGGAGTTGAGAGGGAACTGCAGAAATAACAGGGAATAGAAGATAGTTGTAGTTGTTAATTACAATCTTTTATCCTCAATTTAGGGAAAGAGGAAGAAATTTTCACTGCTTTAGCAGGCGGCCTTGATAGAGAAAGAGAAAGGTAGAAGTTTTCACAGCCTCTTTTAGGCTGTCCTAAGCTTGGAGAGGACTAGCTGACAGTAAGTCAGACTTGTGTCTCATTGCTTTTTTAAGCAAGACTCAACACACGAGGAAGGACAAACCAACCAAACTAACCACCAACTAATTCCCATCCTTGCTCTGGAGCCTCAAACCTTTTATAGGCTAAGTAAAAGTTCCCATAAACCCAAGCAGCACACACTCCTAAGAACAAGCTACATTGCAGGAACGAATGCATCTAACCAAATTGCAGCCACCTGCATCAAGCATTCCAAAGCCAACTCATAATCATCTACCACACCTGGAGTGGGAACGGAAACCTAGTTCAAACGCCATCTTGCGTTCTTAAACTAAACTTCTTCCACGTGTTCTGCTACAGCCAGCACTGGGGGAAAAGGCTCGCTGGCCCCCTGTCTCTTCCCACTGGGGCGATCCCACAAGAGGAGGAAGGAGGCACACACGCTCAACTCTGAGCGACGGAAATAAAAGCGTTTGCTCTTGACTTCGATATTTTTAAACCTGTCTAGGCATGAGAATAAAAAGGTGAAATGCATATCCAGCCAGGCCCTTCTAGTGTCTTCATAGTCAAGCAAGGGGCTAGAGAGACTGCGCGCCGGTTACAGCGCTCACTTCTCCCGCAGAGGGCTGAGTTCGGTCCCGGCACACACTGGGTGGATCACAACCACCTACATCGAAACTGCAAACTTTCAGGCCCGGCCTGCTGGGCGGGCGGCCAGGGAAGCCGCGCCTGCCGTTGCTACGTCCGCTCGCCTGCTTTCGGTTTCCGAGCGTCTCCATCTTGCCTGCGCGGACCTGCCGCTCGCAGAGAAGCCTGAGCCGCGAGCCGCCCTACCGCCTAGGGCAGGACGGGTACGTGACCTGCGGTGCAACCGCCGAGCGCGCTCCGCGGGCCGCGCGAGCCCGGGACCCTGGCCCCGGCGGCGCGCTTGCGCACCCGGGCGGTCCGGGAGGCCGCGCTCCGCACGGTGGGGCGCAGGGCTGCGGGCGGAGCCGGGCACCGCGGTCCTGCGCGCCCCGCCGGGCCTGCGCCTCCTCCTTCCGTGTGCTTCACAGCAGGCAGCCTGCAGCCGGCCCTGAGCACGCAGGCGCCGGACCGAGCGCACCGGGAGGGCGAGGGAGCACCCCGAACCCTAGGAGCACTCCGTCCCGGGGCGGGAACCTGAAACTGCCGGCTGAGCCGCTCATCCCTGCGTAAACCGTGACTCGGTGATGATCTTGGGAGTTGCTCATTTCCTGGAGTTGAACTGTCCAAACCACCAGATTTTCTCTCGAAAAGTTAATGAAAGAAAAAAATTTTTTTTCTTTTCTGAGTTGTGTGTGTGCTGGAGCTTGTTTACTCAGAGCTCACGCTGAAATTTCACTCTCAAGAGTACCTCGGTTAGTTCCCAAAGCACTTTAGAGTTTATATTGACGAACGACAAGAAGTGCTTCCCTGGGGATTGAGGGTTCAATGCTTAGAAATAAATAAGTAAATCGTTGTGAGTTCGAGGCCAGCCTGGTCAATGAGTTCCAGGATAGCCAGAGTTACAAGAGAAACCCTGTGTGAAAAACCAATAAAAGAGAGGGAGACCAATGCTATGTGTGTATGTATATGTATATATACATATGTATATATATATTCATCCGTCCACCTATCCTTTGCCCCTGCCTGATCCAGCTACTTTTTCTCACTTCAGATAGGCAGAAATTCAAGATTGTTTTCTTTTAACCAGATCTGGATTTGCATGGGAGAGAAGTTCGATTGAACATTAACAAAGGAATGCAATAGAACAAAGGCCACTGTTATTCATGGTAAGTTCCAGAGAGCTGGAAGTAAATGCAAAGACTCTAATAAATCCCTCCGGTTTAGTTAACCTTTGAAATTTGTTCTTATAGTAAGAGGGGCGGGGCCAGTAGGGAGGGTAGCATAAATCAGTCCTTGACCAATAGGGATGATCTAAAATCTAAAACCTCTATAGAAAGAGATTTTAGATAAAATTACCCTCCCCCCCGTAATTTAAAAACAGAACAAAACGAAAGGCTTAACTCTCCAGTATCACAAACCGTCTTGGTTTGTAAGCAAATTATTTTTTTTATGTTTCGGTTTTTGGAGACAGGGTTTCTCTATGTTGCCCTGGCCATACTTGAACTCCGTAGACCAGGCTGGCTAGAACTCAGCGGTCCTCTGCCTCCCAGTTGTATTGCTAGGACTAAAGGTGTGCACCAGTGTTAGTCACTGTTACCCGGAGCCCACCAGAGATAACCTACTCAGACTCAATTTATAACCAACCGAAGGTCTTTATTCTATCCAGTTGGGACTAACCTCAGGAATTTAGGACCTAAGTGTAGAAAACACGTCCTAGCATCTCCCTTGGCAGCTTGCAGGAGATGTGGGGGTGGCTTTGCATAAGCAAAGAATTTGACAGCTGAGATAAGTGGTTAGCTGAAGGGAAGTGGGGGTTGCACTAGCTGGCAGTGTAACAGAAAGTAAGATAAGTTAGCTGGGGTATCTTAACCTTGGGTTCCTGGAAGAGCTGGGTAATTTTCCATGGGATTCTCCAAGGATTTCAAATTTTAGTTAAACCTGAAATAGCCTCAGCAAGAATTCAAGCTGGAGAAACCTCTGTACTGTCTTGCCCTGTCATACCACCACTGCCTAGCTGTAAGTGAATTCTCAATGTTTTCCTTACGCGAACTTCTTTTTTTGGACAACAGTTCTTTTACTTGTAGCTTTTGTGTTGAAAGATTTGGTATCTGGTAAAAACGTGCTTTTCTTTTTTAAACTGGGTCTTACTGTGTAGCTCAGGATGGTCTGCAATTCGTGATCTTCCCTCCTCTGCTCCCCCTCCTCCCCCGCAAAACAGAATGTGTGCGTGCGCCACACTCAGCTTTAATGGCTTTTTTTTTTAGAAGTTTTATGTTGTACATTGTTTTGGATGGCTTTTTTTCCCTTGGGCTTCTTGAACGCCGTCACTTGCTAACCTAAACTGCGTATCTGCGCGGAAGGACCCGGGGGTGTTCCTCCTGGGAAGTGGGTGTGGCGGGCGTGGGGTGGGGTTGTGGGTGGGGGAAGTTGGTTTGGTTTGGCCTTCCTGTTAGGGTCTGGGGATCCCGCGATGGCCTTGACTGGGTCTCGGTGTCCGAGGGCCGGCGGAGCGTTCTGGGACCCGTTTCTTGGTCCCTCGGGGGTATTCGGTCACTGAGGCAGCGCGATGCGCTCTGCGCTGGGCTTGCCGGGCGGCCTGGCCAGCAGCTGGTTCCTGAAGGCCTGGATGTTTGTGTTCTTTCCAGTGTCCGGCCCGGTCTGCTTCTCTGGAGGTTTCCGGCGAGGACAGGCGACGTTCTGGGCCACTGTTGAGTGGGATGAACCGGCGGCTGCCCGGTGTGAGTAAACAGAGAACCCCACTATTCCCTCTTATTCTGGCCTTTCTCCCAGGGACTCGGACCTTGGGGAGCTGTCTCCTGATTAATGCAGGAAAGGGTTCATTTCCTGTCTTCTACCTTTGATGTTTTAGTTTTTTGGAGATCCACTAACAGAAGGGATCCACCTTCCAGACTTGTGTTACATTTAAATTCAAGTCTGGTTTTTCCTTTCTTGGAAAAGACTGATTAAACTCTTCACTGGACTCAAATGCCTCCTTGCCTTTAATTCAGATTAATCTGTTTTGTGAGCTGCTTTGGATGGAGCAAAGTTCTGGAGACCTGATTTTTTGGTTCCCATAACCTCAGTGTGCTGGGGCGGGGGTGGGGGTGGGGCCAGCAGTCACTTAATTGAGGTCACCTGGATGGAGCCCAAGGCCTGCTTACCCCAGGAAGAACCTGCTGGGCAAGTGTGCAGCAGCGGAGGCTTGGCACGGCGGCCTTCCTATACCCAAAGCACCTGAAGCATTACGATTACCAGGGATGCCCTCGAGGTACTTCACCTTCGGACAGACTTCACACCCCGCCTGCAGGAGCGTCCTCCACCTTTAACAAGCTGCTGTAGCTGTCTTTGCCTCTTCCGGCAAGTTGTAATGTAACTTCCTGGCTTTAGTATCTGCAAAGTAAATAGAGAAAGCCCTCTCTCCTCCGTGAGTCCGTTGCATAGAGAGAGCCGTAGGTGGCAGGTTCCAGTCTTACACACTGGTGTTTAGTTCTTAGCTTTGGGGAATTGTCTTTTGTGTCCCATTTGAAAGACTCTCTCTCTCCCTCTCCCCGTGTGTTCATTCTTGAATCTTTCCTTTCCAGGTAAAATTGTACTCTTCCAGTCTTTGTACCTTGTCCTATATTTATGCTCATTTGATGTTCTGCACTTGTAGCCACTTCTTCATTTGGCCATTTAATGCCAGAAAACAAAAACCCAACAGCAACAGAAACCCTGGCTTCATTGTTTTCCTCTTTCTAGATTTTCTTTGGTTGTACCCAAAGAATCAAGCTCTACCAACTTGATGCCAGATTTACCACATGCTCAGGATTGTGTCTTCGCAGTGAACTCTTCAGTAGAAGAAGAAGGTTTTGTTTTTTAAGACAGCATTTCCCTATCCTGGGCTAGCCTGCAACTCACCACGTAGCACAGGCTGGCGTCTAAGATCACTGAAACCAGCAACCCACCAGTGCACTGCACTACGCCCGGGGCCACTGATGCTTTTTATCTCTATCTAATACCTCAGTTTTTCAGTGTCATAGCAGTCTCCGGCTGCTTTAACTACTTCTTCCAAGGCTTAGTGAGTTTTGAAGTAAATGGCTTCCTTCAGTGATCTGGTTTCACAAGTGCAAACTAGAGCATCATATACCTATAAAATGCTCCCGGTTCTCTAAAAAAGTTCCTTTGCTTTATACATCTGTGATCTTTTATATATATATATAGATATAGATATAAAATATAATTTTTCTTGAAGCTTTCAAAAGCAGTTCTTGTTTTTGCTGTGTCTAGTCCCTGGAGCCTGAGCCAGCCTTGGCTCTGCCCGGTCCTCCTGCCTCTGCCTCTCTACTGCTGTAATTACGGTGTGCACCACCATTCTTGACTGAAAAGCAGTTTTAAAGTCAGATCTTTGTTTTAAAGGCTAGGTACTTGGCAGGTCTTTTGGTCAAATACCTCTAGGTGTTAGGGGAGCCCACCAAAGTCCCTAAACAGTCATCACAACTCTTTGTAGAGGTTGGGAATTAAAGTCTTCCTCTCCGGACTGAACCCCTGTTCTAATTAGGAAAAAGCAAAGTAGTAAGAAGTGCAGAGCGCTGGCTGGGCTGACTACTGAAACCTGAACAAAAGCTGTCTGCCTGACTTGGCCAGGCTATTTTTATCTGACAGATAGTTAAGGCCACACTCATTCAGGCCTGGGGAACCTATTAAAATGCTGTGGTGGGAACAGGGGAGTTATATATAGCACAGAGCTGCACCCTAGAGAGGTGATGCAATCACTGTACACCTAGGCTCTCCACAAACAAGCACAAAATAAAAGGACATGACTCCTCCTTAAAAGTATATAGACTTTTTATTGTAGATACAAAGGAGAAAGAGGCAGAGGGGGGTCCAGGCTGAACATGGTTGGCTAAACTGAGTCAGTTTAGTCTGAGAGGAGAGGAGGGAGAGGAAGAGAAGCTGACCAAAAGAGGTGGCCCTGGCCAAGAGACCGGCATAGCCAAAGTGGCTGAGTTAGAAGGGACCAGGCTGGGGGAAGGGAACTGGAAGCCTAGCCCTTGGAGGGAGAAGCTTGGGGGAGGGGTAAGACATGCTGGGCTGGAAGGAGCCAGATGTACTGAGTGAGACTTGTGCTGCATTTGAGATCTTGCATTCTAGTATTTTGCTGATAAGGGGCAATGCAATCTCTTCCATAACTACTTCTTGCACTGGGAATGTTGTCAAGGCCCAGGAGGGCTGGCATGGTAGCCAAAGAGAGGAAAAGAAGAATGCAGGCTGTTTTGCTTACTGTTCAGGTTCTGCAAGACCCCCTGGGGTTGAGCAGTGCGTTGGTTCTCAACCTTCCTGAGGCTGCCACCCTTTATATAGTTCCTCTTGCTGTGGTCACACCCAACCATAAAATCTTTATTACCACTTTATAACTGTAATTTTGCTACTGTTATGAATCATAATGTAAATATCTGATATGCCCGTGGTCTTAGGAGACCCATGTGACCCCTGAGATCCCAGAGGGGTTGCAACCCATCTGCTGGGGTAGATATACACTTAGACTGTGGACAGGAGGTGAAGTTAAGGAGCTTAGGGGAAATTTTTTGTCTTGGGTGTATGTTTGAAACTTCCCTAACTTCCAGGTATGTGGTCCTGGTAGTTAGGGAGAGGAAAGGAGGAGTCCCAAGATGGAGGTGGGGGAACCCCACCCTCAGGAATAGGCAGGTGGGGAAACTTATCTGGAGCCTTTTAGACCTTCGAGAGGTGGATCCAAGTTGACTCCCTGATGCTTACATGGGTTTTTTTTTTTTTTTTAAAGTTCATAAAACAAGGTAAAAGTTTTAGATATGTTAGCATTACCATTGTCTGTAGTCTGTTTGAAATCCACATTGTGGAGAAAGCAGTAGACTTGGCCTTTGAGTCAGAGGAAAAGCCTGGGGACCCAAAAAATATTTTGGTTTTAAAGCATGAACACTCTTTTCTGTCCAGAGGGCAGGATATATAGACTATTAAAAACAAAAGAAAACTCTGAACTCTGGAAATCTTAGTATAAAACAGTAGCATAGGGAGGGAAAGAAATCTGAAAGGTTTTAAAACCTGTTCTGTGAGTTTATCTCTTTCAGAGTGAAGTCTGTCAGTGAGGTAAACTGCCTGTCTTTCTCAGCAGGGGGCCTAGTAGATCTAGAAAAGTAAGGCCTGATTTTGCATCCAAAATGAATGAACAGGCAGCTGTGGCCTTCAGGAGAGGAGCTGGTTTGCTTGCTGTTGTTAATACACAGCTACAGTTATCCATTAATATCAGAGATCTGAGAAGGATAAGTTATAGCAGGAAGTATAACCCAAATATATATATATTAGAATGACAGACTTACTGCTCCCTGGCAGTTAGGTTCCTAGATGGCTTTGTTGGGGGCAGAGGTCCCAGGGCAGTGTCAGTGTCCAGCGCCAGGCTCAGAAGGTGTGAGACGTCCCTGTGGAGGAGAAACTTGGGGGACTGGCAGACTTTGTCTAGGCAAAGTGGGGTAATCAACTCTCCAGTGTCCTGCTCCTCCACTGTTTGGGCAGAGTCCTGGCAGTGGGTGAGGAATGGGCAGTTTTTCCTAGTAGTTAGCATCACAACAGTCCAGGCAGAGTCACTTTCTTTGGGGACTTTGGGGTTCCCACTAGGAGCTGGCATTTCTATCTATTATGGGAAATTTTTTCATTCAACCTTTTCAATGTCGTATTCAGATTTCTGAAGGGTTTGAGGAGCAGTAGCTATACCTGAGCTAAACAAACTTCACAGTCCACAAAGAAACTGGGAACATTATTAGACCATAAATACAGTCCTTAGAGTGACTTGGAACCTTACTTTTCTAATCCTTTTTATAGTGTGTTTTGAAGTAAATGGCCTCCTTCAGGGATCTGGTTTGCACAAGTGCAAATCAGAGCTTCATATACCTATGGTATGGAGAGTTAGAGCAAGTGGAAGGAAGGAGAAGCCGGAGGCGGACTGTAGAATTTGGAATCAAATCTATTGAGTGGCAGAAGCCAGCAGAAACAGATGATACATACAGACCTTCGGAGAGTCAAGTCAGCAGCTTGGTTTGAAGAGGCCGAGTCAGTCCCTTGGAAAGGAACTCATTTATGACCCTGTGGTTTCAGCGTCAGATGAATGGAAGTGAGATAAAAGGAGAACATGACTATTACTAAAGTACGGAGTATAATTTATAATGTTTTTTATACAACGTTGTCATCTTAATCAAGATGGTGAAGTTACATGGCATATACTCTTTACCCTTAGTAAAGATGGCTTCCGGTCACCTTGATGAGGTCATCAGCCAAGATGGAGGCAAGTCACATGACTGGTATTTAAAACATGTTTTCCTAGTAGGTCTATTTTTTAAAAAAGAGTTGAATCCAAGTTACTTATACAGTATATTCTAATAAGACTTGAATCACATACTGTACGTTGTAGCAGATTAAAACTACCCATGTATAGACAGGTTTTATAACAATTTTTTATTGCAAGTTTTAAGCTAACTTTCTGTTACAGTTTTTACAGATTCTTTAACTACACTCTATGAACTTACAAGTACTGAGATAAAGGTGTTTTACACAATAGTCTTACAAGATTTCTTGAGAATAAAGTACAGAGAAATGATAGAGATAAAAGAGTTTTTAAGAGCGCAAAGTTGAAAAACCTTAGAAATAAGAGACTTTGGGATCCTTTGCTTGTGCAGTGGCAGACGCTGTTGCGATCTGTGAGAATTTGGAACTCTGGTTTGCCATCTTTGGCCAGTGAGCTGTACTGAGGCCAAGCCGTTTGCAGTCAGACAGCAAGGCTTTAATAGAATCTCTGAGTCTGAGGAGAAAGGAAGAAGGGCAATAAAATGAACTCTGCTACAGGAAGGTTCCTAGAAGCTCCAAGACAGCTGAGAGACAGAGAGCCGAGTAGCCATGATGTATGAGGAGGAAGAAACAGGAACTCCAGCGGAAAGAGGGTTCTAATAGAGGGAGAGGTGTAAATGTCTTAGAAAGTAGAGTTGCCCACAAAGCGACTTGTGTGAGTTTATCAGGAAGATTTATACCCTCTGGAGGGCATAATAGTAGGGAGGTGTGTGTGTGTGTGTGTGTGTGTGTGTGTGTGTGTGTGTGTGTGTGTGTTGTGTGTGTACAGAGAAGATTTTTATTGCAGATACCAGGGAGAAAACAGGCAGAGAGGAGTCCAGGCTGAACATGGCTGGCCAACTAAACTGGACCACGAGAGGAGAGGGAGAGGAAGAAAGGAGAGGCTGACCAAGAGGTGGCCCACACCAAGAGACTGGTGTAACCAAGATGGCTGCATTTTATAGGGACCAGGTTGGGGAAGGGAAGCAGAAGCCCAGCTCCTAGGAGGAGCCACAGGTGCTGAGTGATACTTGTCCTGGGTCTGATACAGGCTGGCCCCATCATTCAGCCTAAGTGTAGAGTAAGTCTCTCTCTTTCACCTGGATTGTTTTCAGGAATATCAAAGAATCTTTAAGAACCAGATGGGTGAGAAATCAGGACAGGTAAGCACATACCAACCATGATTGGATGAAGCAAATGTGCACTTTTATTTTTTCTATTATTTTGTCCATTTCAGAGTTTCTTATAACAAACAGAACTTTTCATAATTAGAGAAAAATCTCTATTGAAAGGCATTTTAGAAGCTTTATATCCTCGTTATATTAACGACTTTAGTTTATAAGTGTCTCCTGAAGGGCCAATCTAGAGTCCCGTTGTATAACTGATCAAATGTATTTGCTTGCCTGAAATTTTAATTTAAGTCAAGGAAGCTTTCAGTTTTCTAAATATTGAGCTATTTCCTTAGGCATTTCGGGTGGTTTCTTGATTCAGTTTGTTTTACTTTATTTTAAAGACAGTATCCGTATATAACCCAGCCCAGGCTGGCCTTAAATCTGCTGTTCTTCTGCTTCAGCTTCACAAGTGCTGGATTTACAAGCTTATGCCACCAGACCTTGAGAAAGAGTGTGGGTCTTCCTGATTGCTGTTACAGGAAATATACAGCCAGTTCGTCTACACTCCATATCAGATGGTTTAGATACCCTAAAACAACAAAAGACAAAGCCAGCCTCCTCTCCTTCGTATAACTCAGAAATAAGATTTGGTCTCTTGAACTCAGGTTTTACCAAAGCATTAAAATTTGAAATCTTGTTTAAACTAAGCTGTTTGGACTGTTTTTTTTTTTTTTTTCCTACCAAGGAAATTGAAGCTTTGTAATTTATGAATGCAGCAAATCCTTGCCCTGCAGCTTTCCCCAACCAAGAGAGTGAATTCTGCAAGAGTTCATAGGTGGTTGTATTTTTAACTGGCACCATCACATACAAGATAGTCATTCTGAGAATATTAGACTGCTGTCCTATTTGGGGAAAAATTACTTTAAATTTTAGGCACTTTTGCTGGGTGTGGTGGTGCATGCCTTTAATTCCAGCACTTGGAAGGCATAAGCAGGCAGATATCTGTGAGTTCAAGGCCACCCTAGTCTATATAATGAGTTCTGAGATAGCCAGGGCTCAAAACAAAATTTTAGGCACTTTTGAATCTAGCCTGGAACATCCCATATATAGAAAGCTTGGCTTGAGATTGGACAAATGAAGACCCTGGCACATAAATTTTAAGAGTTTTAGAAATGAGAACTCATCCAGAGTAAATACAGAGGGTACGTTTTTATCCAAAATGTACAGAGAATTGGTTGACCCTTTTACGGAAAGGCTAGAGGATATATTTGGTGAGTTTGGCTGGAGACAGTCTTCCTATTTAGGGTGAGGTGTCAACAGCTCTCGAGGCTCTGCCTAAGACCATACCCAACCTCTTACAATTGTGCTGTAAGTCCCCTAAAACAATCTTGGTACTATTCCATGCACAGTCTCTGTCTCCAGGTTCCAAGTGTGATACTCTTTCACGCCCCCAATTCCACCTTGCATCTGTGTAGGTTGCAAAATGTGTGCCTGTCTGCTACAACTGTGTAGTCATGTCTCATCTCAAGCGCTCTGATGCTTGAGCTTGGCAGGCCTGCGTGGGTCTACCACCTGCAGCCGGCTAAAGGTGAGAGCCTGTCTGTCGTCATGGAGCAGCTCCTGCGCAGCACAAGGTAAATGCCCAAAGACAGTAGAGACTGCTGTGAGGCAGGACGAGATAACCCAGTTTGGGGATGGGGACAAGCAACGGAAGAGAGCTTGAAAGATACAGACTTTCAGCATGGTACTGAGAGGGGCTGGAGAGTTTTCTGAGCGCGGCAACTATGTAGAGGTAAAAAAAAACATTGGGGAACATAGATGTATTTGGAGTTGGATTATGGGTAATGCACAAAAGTAGTAAGATATTCTGGGTGCTTGAGCTATATATGAGAAGTTTGTTCCAGCAAAGCTTTAACTGTGGCTATGATGGAGCAGGCCACTCCATCAACTGGATTCGGTTTCATTGCTCCTGGCAACTTGGTTCATGTTTCTGGATCCAGCTAGAAGATCCTTCTGCCTCTTCTTCCAAGTACTGGGATTATGGGTGTGTGCTGCCATGCCTGGCTCTCACCCTTCTTAGAGTCTACACTTTATTTTTTTGTTTATAATACTAAGGCTTGAACTTGGGGCCTTGCACATGCTAAGCAAGTGCTCTGCCACAGGGCTACACCTCTGGCTCTGTTTTTACTTTTTGAGACGGACTCACTAAATTGCCTAGGCTGGCCTTGAACTCACTGAGTCCAGGTAGGTCTTGAACCTTCAATTCTTCTGCCCCAATTTCTGAGTAGCCTAGGCAATACTGGAAATTTGGAAAGGACACATGCAAAGCAGAGGAGTTTCATCAAATAACTATAAAATACGCCTTCTACTTTTTTATCATCTTATAATTGGGAACATTTATCATCTGCGGACAATATTATTTGTATGAATAAAATGTATTGTTTTTGAAGCCAAATAATTTCTAGTGCATGCTTTGTCATTGATAATAGTCGTGGCTAGGAACATCCAAAGTGAGCATATATTTAGTCCTTTGCCCCCGCCAGGTCTTCTAGCCTGTGTTTTAATGCATATCTGCAGCACCACAAACCAGGAGCAACAGGATGATTATTGCATATCTTTGCCTGACTAACTTGAGAGGGGTGGAAAGTAGTATTTGAGGTATACCTTACCTTTAAAATGCCCGCAGTTGGGAGAGGGACCCTAAGTGTATTGTATTAGCTGTTCAAATTGTCACCATCTTGGGTCTCGCACACACATGGGGAAGGGCCAGCCTTGTGACATTGAGGGTAAGTGCACAGAGATCTGTGCGATGGTCACGTTCATTCCACTCTGTCCAGAATGTCGAAATCCTCTGTTATGCTTTTGGAAACTTCTGCATGAGTCAAGTACTTCATGTTCTTATTTCACTAGGGCATCGTGGGTACCAGGAAGTTCCAAGTTTGCATGCTGCTTTCTGCCACTGGCAAGATAGGTTTAACATGCGACTGCCCAAGTTGTGGGCTCGCTGATACAGTACCTCTGTTTCCACACTGTGCCTCCACAGAGGTGATTTGGTTGTCCTTGCTGTGCCCTCCTTGTTTCAGGCGGAAGGCGGGGCAGATAGCAGATTAAATATGTCATGAGGAAGCTAACTGGCTGTACCAGCTGCTGTATGGCCGACGGGAACATTTTGTATTTTGGACAGAAGATGTAGGGGACACTTGGCATTCATTGAAACCGTGTAAGAAGTCTGACCAAAGTTATCACATTTTCCTGTTACCTGTTCCAGCTAATGCTAGATGCCAGAGGGACGAGTTAAGTGATTGGCTGGAAGCTTGTCTCCAGTGGAGGAGGATACAAAGAAGTTACTGACCAAGCCCGTGTGGGCCCTTTCAGGAAAGTAGGTGGGGTTCAGCTGGGCCTGCAAGCTAAGAAGAGTTTTTCTATGCAGATGGGTGTCAAAGTAACCAGGCTCATGGAAGACAACTTGTGGAGGTTTAATTAAAGCCATACGTGCAATGCATGTATCGATGAGGGCAGGCGCCAGGCTGTAAGTAGCTTTGTGCAAAGAGAATTGGGACTTGCAGTGGGGGAAGAGCAGTTGCTGAAGGGTTTGAATTAATTTGATCAAACATAGATGTGGACAGCTTAAGTCAGAAACCAGGGATGAGTCATTTGGGGAGCATTTGGGGAGCAGGTGCAGAGAGGGGGTTCTGGGAAGGGTAGGATGGTCAGAGAAGGCCTGGGTAGAAATAGTGGAGAGAGGTCAGAGAGGGGAAGAGTTTTAAGGAGAAATTAATAGTATCTGGTGGAGCAGAGCAGGTGCATGGAGACTTTCTATTTAAATGTTCCAGAGTATATTTAAAGAACATAACCTGGAGTTACACGGTAAAATGCTCGTATAGTGGGCCAGACAGACCGGTCTGCTGTCTCACTCAGCTATCCATTTCCCCCCTCTGTGGCAAGAGTAGTTCTAAATCTACTCATTACCAGAAATCACACTTTGAGCAGAAAATCTGAGAACAATTAACTTAGGTCAGCCTTTCACCTGCTCAGCCTGTCTATTTGTGACTTTATGTCCTTTGACCTCTTATCTCCCGTTTCCTGTCTCACCCTGGGTCCTGGTGACCACTGTTTATTCTCCACCTCCATATATATGACCTTTAAAAAGATTAGGTTCTACGCATCAATGAAGTCACGGAAGTTTTTTGTTGTGGCTTTCTTCATTTCACACAATTTCCTCTCATTTCATCCATGTGACAAGTGGCAGAATCTTCTCTTTTTGAGGCTGAATAATATTCAATGGTACACACACATACACACACATATGAACACACACACACATACACACACACACATATATACACATACACACACACATACACATATACACATGTATGTACATACATACACACACAAACACACATACATACTCATATACATACACACATATACATACACATATATACACACATACATATGCACACATGCACACACATACACATATACACACATATGCACATACATACACACACACATAAACACATACATACTCATATCACATATATACACGTATATACACACATATATACATACACATACACATACATGCATACACATACACACACGTACACATGTACACACACACACACACATACGTACACACATATGTACACATACATACATACACTCATACATGCACATACACACATATGCAGCACACACACACATGCACACACACACACACACACACACAGACACATTATGAGATATTATGACAGTTCACCTCATCCTTTGACACCTAAGCTTTTCTGTATCTTGTGTTTTTTAATATGGATGCAGTGCAATGGGGGCGCTGATGTCCTTCTAAAAAACTTCTCTAAATCTATTTTACATCTATGAGTGTTTTGCTTGCATGTGTTTCTGCGTACCACGTGTGCCTTGTGCCCCAGGAGGCCAGAAGAGGGTGTCAGATCCTCTGGAATTGGAGTTACAGATGGTTGTGAGCTCCATGTGGGTGCTGGGAACTGAACCCAGGTCCTCTGGAAGAGCAGCGAGTGTTCCCAACCATGGAGCCATCTTTCCAGCCCCAGTGCTGGTATCTTTATGAGGTGCTAAATTCATTTCCTTTGGGTCCATATACAGATGAAGGACTGTGGGCATGAAAGAGAACTTCTAAGAGCCCTTGGATGGGACAGCTAGGAGTTCATAGAGGCTTGGACAGGAGCAGTGTCATCAAGACTGGGTAAGGTGAGGCAAATGTAGATACTCACTTTCCAACACCATTTATAAGAGAATGCTCAAAAATCCAGTAATCAAGGAAAATAATATTTAGTGCAACATAAAAAAACCCCCAACACAAGCACCCCAAGTCTTTGGTAAATGATTTATTAGAATTTTTGCATGATGAAAACAGCTTCAGCATCATTGGCTTTCCCCTCTGCTCTAGATGGCAGTGTGAGTCAGTGCTAAGTGGCGTTGTGGGGATGGCGGTCCCGGTGGAACCACTGAGCGGTGGATCAAAGTGGAAGAAACAGACACTGAGTGCGGGTTATTCTTTCAGAGGATCCCAGCTCTGTGTGAAAGGAGATAAGGGACCAATGGTCTAGGGAACTCAGACTCAGGGATGTTGTGATGGTCATTGTTCACGATGGGAGAGCCTTGGCTATGTGTATGAGCGACTGTGAAGGCTGGAGCCTTCTCTCGGGGATGTGAGAAGAAGCTCACCAAATCCTGGGGAACAATCTGCCTGGCAGGTGCTGAAAACACAGGTGCCACTCACTCTGCTCTTTCCTTTTCTTCAACTTCCTGCTCTTCTGTGTGTTTATTTTGTTTTTGGTGCGTGTGTGTTTGTGCACGCACCCGTACATGTACTAAGGTACATTTGTGGACGTCAGAAAAACCTGGGGGCGTCAATGCTCTCCTTTTACCCTGTGGGTCTTGGGGCTCAAACTCAGGTTCTAGGGCTTGGTGGCAGGTACATTATCCACTGGATTGATCTCTCTCTCTCTCTCTATCACTTTCTTTTTCTGTAAGTTAAATATTTTATAGCATGTACATTAACCCATGGCTTCTAAGAGAAGAATTATTCACTGATGCTAAGTATCTGTTCTATTCAAACTCTTTAAAATTTGTGTATTTTAGTTGGCTTACAGAATAGTAAGTTCCCACATATTCATAATTCTTAGTTTTGGTTAACCCCCTCCTCTCCACTTCATCTTCCTGCTACTCTAAATGTGAGTGGAAGAGACTCAGAATCTGAGGATACAGGATACAGGATAGGATTCAGGCTGATCAGCCATCCTGGTTAGGCTGGGACAGAATATTTCCTGTGATATAGGAATTTTGGTACTAAAACTGAAACATTCTGGGCATGCCTGGCTTGTTTGCCTACCTGAGGTGTTATAGGGATGGATGCCAGGAGGCAATTTAATGTTAGGAAATTTAAGATTCTGGCCAGAGAATTTGGTTTCAAGCCTAGTGCAAAGAAAAGGAGGTGAGGTCATTTCCAGGGCTGTCCTGTGAAACCCATTCATCCATCCCTTGCGTCTGTGTGCCAGCTGAGTCAGACACTGACTGACCACACAGTGTCTGACCACCAGGTTGCCTCTGTCTCAGCCTAAGCAAGGTGACCATGGAGCCCCAGGACCTTTTGCCAGAAGCTCATCCTAGAGCCTCTTTCTTCAGGCCTTTCAGCAGCTTTGGGAATACCGATAAAAGTATTTCCACTGAAATGCCCGGAGTGGTCCTATTTCCAGATGGCGTCTCTCCTTTTCTGAGTCCCTGCTGCTATTTTAAACAGTTACTGTGGTAGTGTCATGACTTCTCCCAGAAATGAAACTGAGAGTGGTTTTAGTTTTTGGTTCTCTGGTTGCCAAGGTTAGAGTAGAGACAGTGTGTACCAAGCGGGAACATTATGTGGGTGTGGAAAAGAAGGGGAGGTGGTGAGACTTTCGTCGTGAAGGGGAATTCCTTTATATCTAGAAAAGACCCAGATGCCAGTTCTGTCCGCAGCACAGCTTGAAAAAGAAAGGCGGGGTTAAGTGCTGGGATACTGATCAATCAGGACTGAGTGAGTATTTGAAAAGGCAGGGAGAAATCAGAGCTTGGATAGCCCTGTTCCCCTCTCAGAGTGAGGAGTAAGTGACTCTGAAGAAGGGGTAAGAGGAGTGCTGGATGGAGTTGAGGGAGATGAGCTTGGCTGCTGATGGGCATGACCTGAGTCTTTTCATTGAGCGCAGAAGACTTTGATCTGGAATGTGGCTCCATTGGTAGAATGCTTGCCTAGCAAGCATAAAGCCCTGGGTTCCTTCACCAGCACTGCTTAAAACCAGGTTTGGTGCCGGGCCTAGTGGTGCAGGCCTTTAATCTCAGCACCTGGGAGGCAGAGGCAAGCAGATCTCCTTGAGTTAGAGACCAGCCTGGTCTACATAGTGAGATGAAGGACAGAGCTACATAGTGAGACCCTGTCTGGAAAAAACACTCAAAGGAAGCAAACAAACAAAACCAAGGTAAACAAACAAACAACAACAAAAACAGGTGAGGGAATGACCCTGTAATCCCAGCACTGAGGAGGTTCAAGGGCATCCTTCCAAAATAGCGTGTTCAAGGGTAGAGCCAGCCCAGGGTACATGAAGCTCTTGTTTCAAAAGAAATAAAACAAAACAAAAACCAAAGCTCTACCTACCCCAAAGCCCACGTTATCATTTGAACCAGCAGAATCTGACCTGTCTTTGTGGATAGCTTTGGGAAGGCTCTCAGTACCCTGAGACTCTTCTCTGTCCTCCACACACACGTGTTCACACACATGTATGTGCAGCTGTGTACACAAACACACATACATCTCATGGTATATGTCTTCAGCCATCTGCTTAATTCTTTAATGAAGTTTCAGGGTTTTTCTTTTAAATATCTCATTACTAAATGTTAGGTCCTGTTGCTATTTTAAGTGGTATCTTTTTGAAATTTAAAATTTTTTCCTATTTGTTGCTAGTTTATAGAATTTATAGCTGACTTTTTAAAACTTATCATAGATCTTAAAACTTTGACCTCTCATTCATCTAGTATTTTGCTTGTTAGTATGCTTAGCTTTTCCCACATGGGAATCTTATTGTCCAGGAATGATGACAGTTATTTGTTTGGTTCTATTTTTTTATTGTTTTGCTGTCCCAACTTTGTCCTTCAGCAAACTGTTGAATAAAGTGTTTATTCAGACTCAAGTCTGGATTTTAAGGGATTGCCCCTAACGTGTTACCAGAAAGCACGGTA
>JAMJFZ010001848.1:0-107517 GCA_026225945.1 Cricetomys ansorgei | reverse complement strand
TTGAAAACAGAACATTTTCAATCCCAGGACCATGTCAAAACATGGAAAGATTCCAAACATGTCTACAGTTGCATAATTCTTTGTAAGGCTGAACCTTACCTTATTTTGTCATTCTCTTAGAGGTTGGTTAAGTTGGTTAACAGTTTCCAATTATAATAATTAGAACAATAATAATATCTAAAATTGTGTATGAATATTTTATGGTGTGTATTTTCAAAAACATAAACCTCTCAATGTTTAAAATGATGTTAACAGAATTCGGATGAATTCTTCATAATGGAATTGCTGAATCAAAAAGTAAAATAATTTAACCAAAATAAATAAATACTTTATCTGGGTTCAATCAGTTACCAACATTAACATACAAGTGCTCCTGTTTCATTCTTCACAAACTGAGTGTTTGGGTTTTAAATATTCAATCCTTTATAGCTGATAGATTTTTTTTTAGAATTATGTCATATCTCTCTTCTCTACAAACACATTACTTCTTTATTTCTTTTGTCACATGAGAGAAATTCCATCCACTGCCTTGGCTTCTCGTTTAAATTATTTTTGCATGCTGAACTCCAGTACCATCCTTTTTATGAAAATAATCTTGATTTCATTTATTTTTGATGAAGGTACTGCACAATGTGTATACATTTGCCTTTTCTCAGTCCTTTTTATTTGCTGACACTCACGTAGGCTCACTCCCATGACTTAGATATTGCTAAAGTAAACATGGTTATCCATACATCTCCAAGTAGGATAACTAGCACTGAAGGCCTTTTTAAAATTCAGATAATGGCCCTTTACTTTTACTACTTATGTTTTTTCTGTAGAAGCAGTGAAAATAAGTTCTTTTCTACTTTCAAAGATCTGTATATTTCTTAAAGGA
Source organism: Cricetomys ansorgei (assembly GCA_026225945.1). Taxonomy (NCBI): domain Eukaryota; kingdom Metazoa; phylum Chordata; class Mammalia; order Rodentia; family Nesomyidae; genus Cricetomys; species Cricetomys ansorgei. The sequence goes on along the minus strand of JAMJFZ010001848.1, from coordinate 106,640 downwards.
AATAATGCTGAAATGTACAAGTAAAAGCAAAAAAACTAGAAAACTATGAATAAAAAGGAACAAGTTGACAAGTATTTTTATTTCTTTCCTTAGCTCATCGTTGTAGAACTGGTATTAAACTTCAAAATATTTTTGCAAAGCCATATGGAAACCTAGTTTTCTGGAAACTTAACAACACATATGTGTATACACACACAACACAAAACACACACACACACACACACACACACACACATACACATATATATATGTATATTATACACACACACACATACATACACACACACATATATGTATGTAATACACACACACACACACACATACACACACACACATCACACACACACACACACACAGACACAAACACACATATATATGAAAGAAATTTTAATGAAGTCACTATGTAACCGGTGGATAGAATATCCAACTAGACATCTCATTTCAACAAGAAACACCCCAGGTACTAGGAATGGTTTACACCTTGTTGAGTCATTTACAATACAAGTCACTAGGAAAGAAAAACCTCTATGGATGGCAGGTTTCCAGTGTAGTATTACTTAGTTTTCAATGGTTGTAAAGGAATTTAAGGCTCTTATCTTTCAGAACTACCAACTTATTTATCTATCAAGACCCCAATTAAGAGACAAGAGAACAGAAAAATATGTTATAAGCGAACCCAAAGATACAAAAAAAGACCTCTTCCTAAGGCAGCAATGAGATTTAGAAATTTGCTAAGGAGTGCTTGATCAGAACACATTATATGACATTCTCAATGAACTCATAAAAATACTTTTAAAGTTATTCACACCAAAAAATATTTCAGTCCAGGAGGTAGTGGCACATGCTTTTGATCCCAGCACTTAGGAGGCAGAGGCAGGTGGATTTCTGTGAATTCAAGACCAACTTCAGCAATAGAGCCTTATTGTCAGGTAACAGAGGATAACCAGTAGCTTTGGCAGTAGCCCTGGAATAAAAGTTTCATGACTCTCATGCATGGAATCAGTCACTTTGTGATTGGGTTTTTAGGTTGTCCCTAGACAGTGATTTTAAAAGATGACCTTCCTCATTGTGCATGATCATGGTTCTGTCTAGGGTGTATTAAAAGAGATAAAAAGTGAATTTTAACTTTCCAGACCTCACTGTGAGACACTAATCTAATTCTGCCCTTGAGAAAGTCTCAAAACTTCAAACTCCTACCAGTTCTTTTACTACGGGGCCTCACTGTCAGATCTAAGGGTGTGAACATGGATTAGAATAGAGACGCACCCTTGATTTTCTTAGGCCTGTAGCTTACATAAGCCAATGTCTCTTGATGAAAATGAATCTCTCTAATAAAAATTATAAACCTAGTGTATCCATTTATACTTTTGGGGTCCATATATACTTATATACATATACATATACATACATATACATACATACATATACATATACATACATACAAATACATATATATACATACATATATATACATATATATTAATATATATATATAATATATATATATATATATATATATAACATATACACTTATATAACTTGGGAAGAAGAAATCTCAGTTGAGGAATTACCTGTGTATCAGATTAGCCTGTGGGCATTTCTGTGAGGCATTCATTGATTCCTAATGGATGTAAGAGGTTCCAGGTTACCATGGGCAGTGCTGTCCTTGAGAAGATGGGTCCGGGCTATATAAAAAAGGAGGTTGGGAACCCTGTGAAAGACTGGGAGGGAGAATTCTAGGAGCCAGAGTGGTCAAGGGTCACCGACAGAACATGGTCCACAGAAATCAACTGTGCAGAAGTTACATGGGCTCACAGAGACTGAAGTTGCAATCATGGAGCCTGCATGGGTTTCCATGATACTCCTATGCATAAATATGTTAAAGTTATTTAGCTTAGAGTTCTTGAAGGAATCCTAACAGTGGGAGTGTGTATGTGTTGGGGGCTGTGTTGGGGCAATGTCTGTCTCGTTTACCTGCTCTTGATATCCTTTTCCTTCTACTGAGTTGTGTCTTCCAGCCTTGATATGAGGATTTCATGCCTAGTCTCATTGTATCCTGTTATGGATATTTGGCTGATATTCCTGGAAGACCTCTCTCTTTTCTGAATGGAAAAGGAAGAGTAGGTCTGGGGAAGAGGGGAGGTGCTAGGGGCAGGGAATGGGAGAAGTGGAGGGAGGGGAGACTGCAGTCTGGTTGTATTGTTTGAGAGAAGAATAAATATATTTAAAGGCAAAACAAAACAAAAGACAAAAACCTGTCTTTTCTCAAGTTGGCTTTGGTCAATGTTTTCTCATAGGCAACCAAGGCAAATTAATCCATCCTCAAAACATAAATAATAAGATCACAGTCCTTTCATTCATGTTGTGGAGTCCTTAGCTGCCAAGAGATCTGCATTTCAGGAATTTTCCACGTTGGAAGTGCAAGAGTACAAGCTACTCCTGAACTGTAAACTAACTGTCCATATGCAAGGCTATCTTCTTCCACAGCGAGAACCTCAACGTGTTTTAACAATTACAGGCTAGACTGATGAGAGCTGTATGTACTGGTTCTTTCTGATTTCCTAGCAGTAACTTTGCTTAGGTTGAGATTGTATAAAAGGAGACTTTTATGTAGTGCTTAAAACTGTAAAATGACCCAAGCCTTCTAAATTTAATTATCCATCTAAGATGTTATGGTGAAATCTGTGACTGTATAGACATTTGCTGTACGCCAACCAGAAAATGAGCTAAAGTTAAAACATAGCAACAACAACAACTGCTGTTTTTTACTACAATGGAAAACTATGTTACGATTTCTCCAGAAATAGACTTGGATTTATGATTGTCAAAATCCTCCCTCTTTCTCTCTGTCTCTCTGTGTCTGTCTCTGTCTCTGTCTGTGTCTGTTTGTCTGTCTCTCTCTTTCTTTCTTTGATACACAGTCTCATTCTGCAGGTCAGACTTGCCTAGACTTGCTATGTAACCTTGGAGCATCTCAAATTTGTGTTAAGATGATGAGGAGGGTGTTCCTTATCACCCTTTTCCCCAAGTTAGGATTGCAGGTGTGACCCTCCATATGTGGCAAAAGTTGATGTTTCTATTAAAGAGATGAATATGCGTGAATTGTATTAAAATGGTGAGATTAAGATATTTAAAAATAGGGCCGGAGAGATGACTCAGCCCTTAAATTCTAGGCTCACAACCAGAGATATAAGAATATCTAATAATAAATAAAGAATGGGGTAGACAATTTATTAACCAAATAGACTCAAAATGGAGATCTGCATGATTTAGGAATGGCTTCCTTGTCAATATTTGATAAAAGGTTTTGTGCCAAATTTACATGTTCTTCCACAACTAAATAAACAGATAAGTTCTTCCTCCCCATAAAGCCACTGTAAAATACTTTGTGATATTCAACATGAAACACCATGTCCCTGAGATATTCTTTTCTGTTCCCAAGGATTAGCCAAGATAAAGTGACATTGAACGTTGGGCTACGACTGGAATATTTGCAAAACATGTCTGAAAGAACTCTGACCCCACACATGTATGTCAGAAAGAAGCATGTGAATGTTATCCATAGAAGGATGGAAGGTATTGCTTTCCTGCATGCACCCTGAAGGCAGATGTTCCTCTGACTGCTGCTCAGTGCAACAGAGCAAAGCAAGCTGAGGATGTCGACACATATCGTTTAATATCACGAAAGCATTTTCCTTGTGGAGGTCAGGTGCAGGGCAGCGTGGACAAGATGGGTGGTAATTTTGATTGCATGGGAGGATGATAAGAGCCACCCAGCCAGAATACCACCTTGGATATTTTGGTGTGAACCCTGTGGAGAATACTAGCACCCACCACAGTTTGCCTCCTGTTAGTAAGCATCAATAAACACCCCAAAAGATGGCAGGTATCACACACACACACACACACACACACACACACACACATACATACACACATATATATAAATTATATATATATATATATATATATATATATATATATATGTATATATATATGGGAGTTTGCAGATTTTTAAGGTATATTTTTAATTATGTGTATGTGTGAGTATCTGTGTGATACATGTACGTGAGTTCTGGGGGATATAGAGGCCAGAGTAGCTGGATACCCTTGGAACCAGGATTATAGGTGATTGTGAGAGAGCTGACATGGGTACTGGGAATTGAACTCAGGTACTTTGGAAGCACTGTGCTCTTAACAACTGAGCCATTCCTGAATATTTATTTATATAAATCATAGCTTTAAGTGGGTATGATTGAAGAATGTTATAAGAGAAATACATTCCATAATGCAAACTTTTTGATAAATATGAGATGAAGTGTATATGTGTACATACACACCATATGTAGTATATATGAATATGCATGCTTAGAATAAATATATGACTACTTCATACCTTCTGTGTATATATGATTTTTATTTGTGTATTTGTACACTAATATGTATGTACTCTCAAATTCTAGAATAGTTTAAACAATGCATATATACAAATAAAGTATAAATTTTAAATATCTGCCTAGCACTATACAGATTATTGCCTTCTCTTGATATAATCTGTGAAAAATATTTGATCCCGAATGGAGAGGCCATTTCTTCACTAAATTCTATAGTAGGTGTTTTCTGCATAATTGTCTACAATTTGTATCTGTTTAAACATATATATTCATGTATATCAGTTACATTTTGGGAGATTGATGCTAATTTATTTGTATGTTGAGATTTTGGGAAATTTATAAATATAAACATTTGTACCTAAAGTTTAAATGAATAATGGACTATGCTGCCTCACCAGTAAAGAATCCAATGTTTACTGGAGCATAATTTATGAAAGCAAGAATCAGCTAACACAGCATGGTATAAATAGAAAATCCATACATTTCATTAATTGATATGGTATTTAAAGTCCTTTTCAAAGGCAAGGTGACTCTGGAATTTCTACAATACGTTTTGTTTCACACCAATTGGTTATCCATTATCAAATTTTCATTCTTGAAACATACAGATAAGTGAATTATATATACTAAACTGGTTGTAATTATGTCTTTAGGAATATGTGTGTGTGTATCCACATATGTAACAATATACACTAATATATGCTTATACATTTTGGCATATATATCCATATACACATGCAAAAATATGTATGTAACACCAATTAATAAAGAAAGAGATCATAACTTTGAAAGACAGCAAGGAGGGTTACATTGCAGGGTTACATTGCAGAGGTAGAAAGCAAAGTGGGAAATGATGCAATTACTTTATAATCTACAAATAAACTTTTAGACGCCACAAAGTGTATTTTAAAGGTGTAGTAGACCAAATATATGCATGCTTAGAAATGTCGCTCTTATATCCATGTATACTATGTAAAATATTTTCCTGAATATAACTCATACAGCATTGATACCTGAGAAACAAATAAAACTTAAAAATTACTGTAATCCAATATTAGAAGAAAAAGGTGTTAGAAATTCTAGGGAATGCAATTTTAATTGGATGATTGAAAAATCACATAAACAGTTTAAAAGACTTTGCAAAAAGAAAAAAAAGACTAAGAATAGAGAGCCAAATTGATATAAGTAGGCCATTGCCATCTGCTATGTCATTCTCTACATTGACCGTCACGTGCCCCTCACTCACAGGCCACATCATTTCACGTACTTGTGAAAAACAGCATCTTCCTCGCCACGTTCATGAAGGCTTGCTTGACTTGCTGGTTCCTCAGGCTGTAGATGAAGGGGTTCAGCATGGGCGCTACAGAGGTATTCAGCACAGCAACACCCTTGGTCAAAGAGGCTCTATCTGCTGCTGAGGGCTTAATGTACATAAAAATGCAGCTTCCATAAGAAATGGAGATGACGATCATGTGGGAAGAACACGTGGAAAAGGCCTTTGTCCTCTGACTGGCAGAAGGAATCTTCACAATTGTTCTGATGATGTATGTGTAGGACAGAAATATTAACGCCAAGGTGAACATGAGGGTAAAGACTGCGCAGGAGAACCCAATCCTCTCCAGGAATGCTGTGTCTGAACAGGAAAGTTGCAGCAGGGGGAAATAGTCACAGGTAAAGTGGTCAATGACCTTGGGCCTGCAGTAATCAAACTGTAGGAGCAACATGAGTGCGGGGAAGACGATTAGGAAAGAAGCCAGCCAACAAGTGAAAACAAGCGCTGTGCAGACTTTCTGACTCATGATGGTCAGGTAATGCAGGGGCTTGCAGATGGCGATGTAACGATCATAGGACATGGCAGCCAGAAGGTAAAATTCAGTGACTCCCAAAAGGATGAAAAAAAAAAACTGAGCTATGCAGTTGTTGAAGGAAATGGTTTTATCCCCTGAGATAATGGTGCCCAAGAACCTGGGTATAGTGACAGTTGTGAAGGACACTTCTAAGATAGAGAAATTCCTGAGGAAGAAATACATGGGGGTCTGGAGGTGGGGATCCAGCAGGGTGAGGGTGATGATGGTCAGGTTCCCTGTGATGCTGAGTGTGTAGGTGATGAAGAGAAAGACAAAGATCAGAAGCTGGAGCCTAGGGTCATCTGACAATCCCAGAAGAATGAACTCTGTGGTTTCTCTCATTCTGCAGTTACTTAAAAAAATTTTTCTAGACCTATTAAGAAAAAACATGTAACCAACTTTAACTACAAAATGATAAATCTTTTAGTGTGGAGCAGGAATTTTGGAAAAAATATGCTTTCTCTACATTCAGCAGTATTGGAAGCCACACATAGTAGCATCAATTCCCTGCTTTTTGTAGGAAAAATTGATCCCTTCTTGAGAACAGATTTTCAGACTAAATTAATTGGTAATAAATCACATGAGTGATAACGACTATTGTGGAAAAAAGTTCTGGAGAAATTGTAGAGAGACAAGAACTTACAGAAGCTGTTTTTGGGCATGTAAATTAGTATAGCCACTATTGAGAATTATAAAGCAGCTCTCCAATGCCGTAGAACTACTGAGTGATCCATTAATCTCACCACTGGGTATATATGCAAGGGAAAGTGTATACATATGCGTAGGAAATACTAACACTTTCATGTTTATTGTGACACTGTTCTAAGACTTTCAGTGTGGAATCAACATTGTAACACATCAACAGATAATGTAGTATGAAAATACTATTCTCAGTCAGAGAAAAGACTGAAATCCTAGAATCTGTAGAACAGTGCCTGGAACTGGAGAACTTTATGTTGAGGAAAAGAAGACAAACACAGAAAGGCAAGTAGCATATATTTCATTCATATTTGCAGTTTGAAATGCTCATCCAAAAGAACAAATTGTTATTAGAAATTTTCAAGGGTAGTGTGTTTGGCTGGTCAGAGGTATGGGGAAAGGATGTTGGAATATGATTAATTCTTGCTGTGTTTATGCAGAAACATCATGTAATTCTATCAATGTGTAGAATACATGGGAATGAATCATGAAATATAAATAAGATAAAACAAAGAAACCCGAATGGATAGATGTCACACAGCCTGAAGTGGTAAGACAGGGGCTTGTAGGTAGACTTCTGGGGCCAGATACCTCTTATACTTCAGAGACGCTTTCAAAATATTACCACAAATAGCATCATCACCTTTGTGTCATTATTCCAATCTCCCTGAAAATTTCCCGTCATGTAAAAGTTTAATATATTCAGAATTACAATGAGAAAGATACTTTATTTTTAAGAAGGATTGTTTTGTCTTTAGCTATCTATCTCAATGTTTAAAATATCACTTTTTAAATTCCTCCTAAAAATTCCTCCATTGACCCTTTCAGAAGTAACATGTGCTAAAACCATTTTCTGTCAATAGCCTTAAGCATGAGGTTGGTAACGATCAGAGAGGTACAGAAGGAAACATAATCAGCAAAGCTTAAACCTCAGGTGTAGCGCATGTGACTCCCATAAGTTCATGATGCTTTAGTTGACCTATTGTCATTTTAAAAGCTTTCTTCCCATCTAATTGATTTTGCTTTCTATTTAAAATAAATGTTATTATCACCCATATTTAATCATGTCCCTTAATAACTTTATTTACCCAATATTATACTGTTTAAATTCAGTCACATGATTCTTTTCCCTTTGTTCTTTCACCTTGTCTCTATGAGCTGGCCTCTCCCATTGTGCTGCTTGTGGTGCTTAGTGTCTTTACTGTAACCACCATCAGAGTCACAGCCACCGGTACCAAACCCTTATCTCTACCATATACTTCTATGGAACTGCCGCTTGGCTCGTTAATTGTATTTAAAGTAGTTCTTTACAAACAACATGTCTGAAAGTGACTATCAACTATAGCAGAACACAGGCACACACACTCACAAGAGGTATTGATTCTAGAACTCTATACGGACTCTGAGTCACTTTTTCTATTTCCATGACATAGATAATACCTGTGGCATAAATTCTGCAAGATTATGATGAATATTCTGAGGTTATTATATTTAAACTGCACCATTGTCTCCTGTCAACTCTCCTGTTACTCTGTGTTTTTGAAAACTGAGATAGCATCAAACCTCCAATCAATGTAAACACAGTTCAGCATTGAGAATAATTTATTTAGGTTAAAGGAAACTTTAGTTCAGTTAATTGTTGTATATGTTATATAATCACCGGCTGCCATCCAACACAGCTCTCCATTCTACTCTTCATGGTAGCATGGAAGTCACTAGGACCCAAGTCTTAGGAGTTTTTCTCTGTTTTACAGGATAAATTTCATAATTATGTACTTCATCAGATATTTATATATAATTCCCCTGGTCCAATCTCCTCCAGCTCAGCAAATTTAAACAAAAGAACATATAAGAGTACTGGTTATTACTATTTTTAATAAATCATTATTTCTAAGTCCTTCTCCTAGCTCTACAATCTTGTTTTCTATCATCATCTACTTTATCAGGTTGATGTTGATGAATAGCATGGGTTTCTTAAACCAATTTGAGATCACAAATTTAACTTCTTATCAGATAGAAAGTAATTTCCTACTGGAAAGGATCAAAGAATTTTATCAACCTTCTCTCAGATTTATCATGCATCTGTTTTCTAAAGTTTATTAATTTTAGTATTTTTCTAAGTAATAATGCAATGATAAATTCCTGTTTTTCTTATTGGATAAAGCTATTAAGAAATTTAGGGAGATCTGTGCGAAAGTATGGGTGGGCAATGTACAGGATATGAAGAATACGGCAATGCATTTGACTCTTCCTTTGAACTTTCTCTATATAAATGCATAGCCTTATTTTTCTCCTGAGAGGGCTTGGCTTAGACAATCAATCTCTCAATTCCTTTCATGCATTTAAGCAAAATTACTGTTACACTTCATCCAAGGCATTTGAGAGATTTTTGCCATGGTAATGTAAAATAACATTGATCCTTAATATTTGTTAAGCATGATGTCTATAAAGCACTCTTAGTGCTTTCTTTCTGGGAACAGACTCCTATCTTGCCCTCTTAAATCCCTGATATCAAGTAAGAGCTTACAAAAACCCTCCATGTACCCAGCGATGATGCTCAAGGAAACTAAACTCTTTATTGAGGGATGCATTATGCTCAGGAGTCCCAGGTTGCTCTTGGGAAACTGACAGACTACGAAGACTCCATTACATTTCTTATGAAAATTCTCTGTGTTACACAATGTCATATTGTCTACTGGATGAATATTTTGCTTGTTCCTACTGTACTTTTTGAAAATTTCTGTGGTTTTTCAATTTTCTGTTTTTTCAATTACACCACAGAACACGTCTCCAAAAAAATGTACTTTAATGGTCATGTCACAAGTTTCCTCTCAAGTTCTTGAGTTTAAAATTTATTTAGAGTTTGGGTTAACACATTACACAAAAGAATAATTATCTAAATCAAGACACAGATAATATCTTCTTCAGTGTCTGATTATAAAAATAGCTTTTTTCAGGATTTCTAGAGCTAAAGCACAATGTAGAATTCCTTGGAGACTTTCCATTAACCTCAGTAAAGCAATGACTTCTCAGGAGAAGACACTGAATTTTTGGCAGACTCATAACATTGTAATTCATTTTGCCTTAAAGCATGCTGATTTAGAACCCTGCAAAGAGCAGGAAGATGGTGCCAAGAGTGCCACTCACAATTCCTTTTTGTTAGTTTGTGGTGAATTTGGGTGCCTTGTCTGGAGAAATATGAACAAGTGGTATTAATCAAGGTAGAGCGATGACCACGTTCAGTTGTCAGCATTAGTATCACGTCCACAGAAAGAAATTACAGGAAAGGAAGACCATCAAATACCACTTTGTAAATTATCAACAGTGAACACTCATATTCTTAAGAGTACTTAGCAAATGTTGGTATCTAATATTTTCAGATCATTAATTATCCTGATATAATCAAGCAAGAGAGCAAAAGAAATAAACCATTAACAAAAATTATAGGAAAACGCTATGACTTTTCTCTTTAGGACATCTCTTAGGTCATGTGGCTTTCAGGCTCTAAGAATAGCTATACTAATATGTTATTTTTCTTTGAGTTGGAATCACATTAAAGTATGGGTAGGAGAGTCAAAGTACTTGTGGATTATTACAAGTGCGATTTATTGTTTTGAGTAAAGACTTCTGTGCTGAATCTCATGTATCTTCATTATACACTTCGATTTTTGTTATTCTGAAATACAGTATGGAGATTCAGAAAACTTGTACAGCAGGCATTAATTCCTACAGTCAGCTGACATCAAAAATCTCTGACCGACTCTAGTAAAAACATATTCCCTGAAACAGAGTATATAAGACTTTATTAAACACAGACATGTATAGTATTTCCTTGCTTCTACTCATGAGAACATGAAATAATTGATGCAATAAGAAACATTTTTTTAAGACTCAACAAGTTAAGTAACAAATCAGAGTTGAAAACAGAGTTCCCACAGTGTCTTTATGTTTACCTTACCTCTGGTTCTAGCAGACACTGGGAATGGCTGTGATATTGAAGAAATCAGTGTATGTTGCTGTAGTCCAGGGAAATAAGATACTTAAAAATATTGCCTCATCCTCTTGCTGAACTAACTTCTTCTATATTGCAAAAATTTCTGTCCTTAATTCCCCATTTAATCAAGAGTGAGCATATCTCATTGGCCATGGAGGGAAAGGATCAAGAAACATAAAGTAGAAAAATACCATGTCTTTTAAAATCATTAAAATTATAGCATTGGTTACTAAATGCTTTTTCTATTGTGTCCGCAACAACCTCTAGGGACTAATTCAGTGAAGCATAATTGCCAGAAGAGGCATGTATATAAACACAGAGGAATATAATGTACAACGCACATTAGTACTGATCAGATAAGGAGGCTTGAGGGACAGTGTCCAGTAACATAAAGGAGAATATCAAGAAGGGAAGAACAACACTGCGTGTACAGATGTTTACTCCTGGTATTATTATTATTATCTTGAAACAACTGTAGCAAATCTATATAGAATAGTAATCTTTATTAGCATTTTGAGAATTTCATAGTGTATGTCTTGATCATATCCACCATGTCCCCTAACTCATTAGATCCATTGTTCTTCCCTAACTGCCCAACCAGATGTCCTCTTTTTTATCCATCAAATCCAATTTGTGCAGCCCATGTGTTCTTGGATGTGTGCCCTTCCACTGGAACATGGCTGACTTCTAAGGGTAATTCTATTAGGGAAAGCTTCAACTTCCTGAAGCTATCGATTTCCATAAGTTCCTCTGCTAGGGGTGGGACTTCCTGTCCACCTACAATCTCTGCTGGTATTTGGTCTGGATCGATTTTTACACAGCGCTTGAGCACGCTGTCACAATGACTGTTAGCTCATATGTTCATCTGCCCTCTGGCTCTCAGACTCTTTCTGCCCCCTAGTATTTCAGTGTGGATATCTGTTAATGTGTTATATTTTCCAAATTTTGAAACTTCTGCAATGTAATAGGTGCATGATCAGCTCTATTATCATCAGTATGCCTGCCCGTACTAGTGTTTACTGCCACGGTTCTGCTTCTGCCTTGTCCTTTTCTCCCTGCTTATCTTATTATTAAATAGCAATGCAATTGAAAATGTGCTTGTTTTCATTGATTCATGTTATAATATATATTGAAATATAAATTGAACATTATTATTTTCCTCAATAAACACTATATTTATATAGAGATGAACAAGTAATATGTTGTTACATGAAAAGGTCAATAAATATGATTGTGCGTGGTCTTAGTTTACTAAGACATAACACATGTAAAGCAAAGATGAACCCATTTTTTGTTTGTTCGCTTTAAAAATCTTTATTATCTTTGCTATTGCCCAATTTACTTGATTAGAATATTAAAGTTCTCCCAGCATCAATCTATTTATAACCATAAAGGAGCTATTCTGATTGAACACATAGCTATGATGATCAGATTAGATATGGTATAGAATACGGAGAGTCTAAGAGATGTCATAGTATCCAGATGCTTTATGGAAGAAATAATATTGTTCATAAAATCATCCTAGAATTCAGATTGGACACTAAATACTTATTTTTATGTTGCTGTATAAAAGCAAAATGGAGGACATACACACCTAGAGAAAATGTGTGATTAAATATATAATTAGAAAATAGAAAATGTTATGAACTTCAAATATCCTGTATGTAGAAAGAATTAAGAGTCCCTCACCTTTCAAATGGGGCTCCTACAAGATTGAAAAAGAATGTCTGTTGGAACAAGCTGTCTTGCCTCAGGTGAACGGAAGAGATACTCCAGAAGAAATCGTGGGCTGGATGCTGCAAGAATATCTACCCCTCACTCCTTCTCTAGAAAAGGTCCCATTCATCCTTTTCCTTTGTCAGGGTCTTCAAATTCCCATGGGGGAAAGAGGATGCCTCTCTCTGTGTGTGCTAATAAACAAGGTCCCCATCTGCTGAAAGGTCAGACCTGTCTCTTTCTGGCTCCTGTCTTTTAAAGCCAACTCAGAAACCTGACATATGGTAATTGAAAACTGTGAAGTTATTCTGAGGCCCACTGGTGATCTGAGCCCCTATGTGCTGATCCTCCCTCAGTCCCATCATCAGCTGTGGTGCTGGGAAGGCTTGGCAGGGCCACCGGTCTCTCTCAGGCAGCTATGTATTTTTACTCTTCACTCTACCCATCTCTGCTTCCACTTTCCTCTGTCTGCTGTGACAACAGTCTGAGCTCAAGATGAGAGGCCAACATTTCTTTTGACAAGCCGCATCCCCAACACAGCCAAATGTCTGGACAGTGTAACCCATGGGATCAATTTCCTTGATGCCCGGGTTAGGTCTCCGGCACTCTGGCAGTCTCTTTCTATCTCTTCTCCTTGCCTGAGGGTTCCAGGGGATTTCACTGGCTTTAAGACCTGCTTGGTCTAGAGTTCCAGAAACTCTCCACTGCCCTGCTTTGGAAAGCTCTGGACACTTTCCACCTGCCTGGTGGTCTTTTGACTCCACTGACTGAAAATGTAGGGGGTTTGGAAACACCAACCCTAATTTTAGGACTGTTTGGTCAATCCAAAATCTGAGGTGTGCCTCTGGGTAGTTCGATGTGATTCCTGGTTCAGCACCTGCCATATTTCTGAATTTTCCTTCCTAAAGGACACACCCTTTGCCTGGCTGCAGGTTAATCTAAAAAGCTCTGTTTGGGAGAGGTCAGACTGGCTACACTTGTTCAGTTCTTGGTCCAAATACGGTTTTGATATTCGGACTAATATTTAGGACTTTAGATTTTAATATCTGAATTCATTTAGATAATTTCCTAAGATTGAATGGAGTGTGGTCTGAGGCCTCTCCAGTATAACTCCCAGATTACCTGAATCCTTTCATTCCTTCCGTTCAGCTCTGACCCGCAACTATGCTCAGAAATGGAAGGCTCACCTGGGTCTCCTGGGTCTCCAAGTCTGCTTCCCTTAGGTGAAGTAGTATAGTCCTTCTTTCTGTGATCTGCCTTTATTTCTGCCCCACCAAGACTGGATATGTCTTTGTAAGATAGAAAAAATATTTGTTAAGCTTTTCAGGTTGTTTACCCCCATCTCGAGACACATGCAAACAGTTTATGGATATGCAGGCCATTAGGGTCAGTATTCCAGAGACTCAATGTCTTTTGGGTATGGATAGTATTGGAAAACTGTCACATGTTGTTTTACTTACTTAAAAGCTGGCTCTGGAGTGGGATTTAGCATGCCCACTTTAGACCCAAGCATGTTTGTCTAAAAGTTTCCTCCAAGGATTTTTTCAACTCTGACACACAGAAGGAAAGCAACAGAACATCTCAGGGAAAAGATATGAGGACAACTATCAGGTAAACTATTTCCAGTGTAGGTTACTATTGTTTGTATCATGCTATTTCAAAAATTTTAAACTCTTGAAACTTTTATATGGGGGTTTTTCTAAAGGCTCTAAAATTCCAATTACTGAAAAATGTAGCTTAGAACTTGTTACAAAAAATGGTTTATGATTAAAAAATCTATGACACATGATCTTAATTTGCAATAGCATACTGTATATGTAACTTGGATTCAACTCTTGTTTAGAAAAATAATAAGATACAGTAGGTAGGTTTGAGAAAATGATTAAATAGATATAAAATATAAGATTATGTTTTTGGAACAAAAAGGGTATAATGGTCCACATTCAATCTGTGAGATGGGGATACCACACGAACTTGGGCGTGAAGGAAGATGAGCAAACCATACTGGGATTTGGGCTCACCTTGGCAAAAAGCAGCCATGTGGTTCGCTGCCATCTTGGTTGATAACCACATCAAGATAGAAGCAGCCGTGAGACTTGGCCACCATCTTTTCTAATGTTATAAAGATGCAAACGCTGTGTGACTTCACTGCCATCTTAAATAATGAAACCACATGGCATAAACCAAGTATTGTGGCACCCACAAAACTCCATGTTTCACTGGGGCCTCTGTTTATCGTCATCATCTCTCTCCTTTTTTAAAAATCAACTAAGGAGGCAACAAGGCCTCCATGATGGTTTGAATAAAATTGATTTTGTGTATGATGATATTGATACTAAAAATATAAAAAATGACAGATGAGGACAAAAATATGAACTAGATTTGCATAAAATATGGCTTAAGAACAAGAAATGTCTGATGAGTAAGGTCTACAAATTCCCAAGGTTATACTGCTCTATTCATGCGAACAGAAACTGACTTAAGGATATTTGTTTAACAGCTTATGTTTTTGCGAACTTTGTTGAGCTTTAGCTATTTAGAGAAACTGAGTCATAAAAACTGATATATCAAAAGTACACTTTAAAACAGTCCAGAAAACAAGGTTCCTAGTATCTATGGACTGCGTTTATGGTTAAAGATTTTTTAATACTAAAAGATGTTCAAAAATTATGTTTTTAAGGGTCAAACCTCAAAGGCTAAAATTATGAAATTATAACCTTATAAAAGTTTCTAACTTACTATAAACTATTAAAGATAATTAAGACATACAATTAAAAATAATCAGTCATCTTATAAAGTATCAGATTCTTGAAGGTGCTCAGACTTATATTTCTAGCCATGCTAAGTTCAAAAGTAATTCATTTACTTATCAAGCTTGGTGGGAAGGACCAATTTATATCTCCCATTATATAGATTTCTATGTGTATTGTCAAAATTAATACTGAAACAAGTAATTAAAAACAAATTAAAATTAAACTTAGAGTTAATTTAATGTAAAACAATATTCAAAACCATGTATCTTAAAACTGGTTATGAAAATTTGAATGTTTGAATAAAATAGGTTAAGTTTAATAGAATAGCATAGCAGAATGTCTCCACATTCAAGAAATTCCTTGGATGGAGCACATACTGCCAGAGTAAATAGCATGTTACTCTCTTTACAGGATGAGGATGTATGGGGAATAAGACCTTCCAGAAGTCTGCTGCTTCGGCCTCCAGCTGTATAAGCCTGACCACCTCTGGGTGTGTGACCAAATCAGAAAACCCTCCTCCTTATCTATAGGTAAGATGAATTACTCCTCATATTTCACATGACAGAGGGATGGATTCTCTTGCCTAGTGGAGGATCATAGAGTCTGCACCCAAATCCTAACTGAGTGGTTCTCAGCTTTCCTAATGTTGGGACCCTTTAATACAGTTCCTCATGGTGTGGTGACCCTCCACCATAAAAATATTTTTGTGGTCATTTCATAACTATAATTTTGCTACTGTTATGAATTTTAATGTAAATATCTGATGTGCAGATGGTCTTAATTAGGCAAGCCCCATGAAAGGGTTGGTTGAAGGAGTCACAACCCACAGGTTGAGAACTGCTGTCCTAATGTGTCATGCAACAGAGAGGGCATAGAAATTACTCTGCCCTCAATGTCTCCAGACCTGACATAGACGGATGAAGGGGAACCTTGTACATTAGCCCATCATCCAAATGGTATGAGACCTCCACACTAGTTCTCTTGGGACAACCTGTTTTCCTTTGAACAAAGAAAGGAGAGGCTATAGGAGAGATAATTAAGTGCTGCAACAAAGTCTGCCCCTCATTATTCCCTTGTAGGGTTGCAGCTCTCTCTTTCTTCTTTCAGACCCTTCAACTTCCTGCAATTGGAGAAAGGCTGTTCCTTTCTATGTGTGTTAATAAACACATCTTTCATCTGCTAAAAGGTAAGAATCTTGTCTCTTTCTGATTCCTGTTTGTATTTTGCCTCAGAAATCCAACACAAACTTTGCTTCAATTCATTAAAACTATGTGAGGAATTAAACATGTATGGTAAAGAGCATGGATAATAATGTTTGCTATAAATTACTTAATTCATTAAAATTTCATCTAAATTTTATAAAAGTTTTACAGTAACAAAGCGTGTGCTTATTAAAAACACTCTTTTAAGAGTTACTAGATTATTTTTTCACTTTGATTTATAAATAAAGCTGGAGAATGTAGCTCAGACCAGTGATCACAAGTATTCTGAAGGGTGCGATAATAGAATTGGGAGTTTCTGTCTAGGACCAGAAGAATTACACAGTAAGGAGATCTATAGTAAATACTTCCTAAACTATTAAAAAACATAGAAACACAAATAAAAATTCTACTTGTTACTCTCATGCCAAAACCAGGTAAAAACAAACAAACAAACAAACAAACAAAATGAAAGGAAATAAAACTGTAGCTTAATAACCCTGATGAGAATAGACTCCAAAATAATCAAATACTTTCAAAGAGAATACAGACATACATCAAATAGATTATGCCCCTTGAGGTGAGACAGTTTTATACCCCAAATTCAGGGATGGTTCAGTATGCACAAGTCAATAATGTGTTGAACTACATAAAAGTATTTCAAGACAAAAATCACATGATCATATCAATAGGTACAGAAAAAGCCTTTCATAAGATCCAATGTGCCTTCTTGATAAAAGTCTTAGAGCATGTAAGACTAGAGGGAACATACCTCAACACACAAAAGCTACATAGAAGAAACCCAGAGCCAACGTCTTGCTAAAAGGAGAAAAGCTTGAAGCAATCTCAGTGAAGTCAGAAGTGAGACAGGGATGTCTACTGTCCTCTTTCCTTTTGAACATTGTGCTTGAAGTACTAGCTGGAGCAATAAGGCAAGAGAAGGGAATTAAAGGGATACAAGTAGGGAAAGAAATCAAATCTTTCAGCCTGGAACAGAGGCGCTGAGTCAAGTTGCCAGTTAGAAAAGTAACAGCAGCCTTTGAGAGTCCAGATTAAAAGGGCAGAAAACAGCCACACCCACACACCTTTTTAAAGAAAAACTGTTACATTTTAAATATCATTCTCAAGCACCCACTCCACTTACTTTCCATTACCATTGAGCCCATAGGGAATCAATGCACCTAGAATTTTCTATGCCATAGCCATTTAGTCATGGTTCCTAACTCTTTTAGTACTTAACCTTCTTGTACTAACCTGAATGCCTACTGGAATCATGAAAACAGGAGATCCAATCTGAACTCCACTGTCAGCTTTTTGGTAACTCATTTCCATTCCATCTTCATCTTAGATAACCATCTCAGAAAATTGCCTCTCTGCCTAATGGTTAAAGAGGTTGAAGATATGGAAAGATTTTTTAGTTGAATTTTGACCTCCTTCCCTCCAGGATTTTACTGCAGCTTTGAATACTGACACCTTCTAATGTCTCTCATTTCATGTTTCTTTTTCTCTATAGGGATAATCCCAAACTGGGATAAGAGGGTTCTGTCTTAATGGATTCAGATGAAAGAGTGAAATGCCAAAGCAGCACAGCCTAAAGGACAAAAATAGACAGAGTACTATCAAGCTTTCTTTCCTTAAAGGCTAAACTTCCCTCCATGATCATGAAGGATTTTAGGTAGGCTAAAATAATTCTTTTCTTTCTCAGGACTCCTAATTAATTATATTGCATGCTTTATTTCAACTCTATTATATCACATCTTCTCCATCAGAGTTTTTGCCGTTTATTGTCTGTTCACTGTCCTATCCCCATGGGTTTGGACATATTCCTCGTCCCAGGTAATATGAGGTCTTCTGTGAGCTTTATCAAATTAAAACAAAAAAAATACCCACCTGTGCTTTTACTCTGAACAGCAATTTAAATCAAAAGGGCCAATGCCACAAACACAAAGGAGTCTTTTGTTGTCCAAAATTAACAACCTCACAATATAAGTATGGTGTTTTGTGCTATTGTTTTATATTTTGTTTTTTTCTCTATATATTTGTTTATTTTTAAATACATCTTATTAAATAGATAGTTTATTCAAATGAGGTAAAGAAAATATCCCAGAGATACTCCTAGCAGGATTTGCACAAAATATTTTGGTGTTTTACAGAGAGTGTAGGTGACTACACTATTTAAACTCTAGCCAGTGAAAGAGTGCGTTCCAAAACTTTGGAAACACGAATCAGTGCTTCTAGTCTTTTTTGGTTGTAGTCAGAGACATGGTTGAGGATGCCTAAGGGCTGAATATGAAGATGAGAAGGACATTCTGATTTATTTGAGGGCCCAGAAGAGGCAGATTAAGATGCTCTATAAGTTCTGGTGCTCGTTTCTCTCCTTTTAGGATCATCAGGAGAGATTTTTCTTCAGTTTTCATTCAGCATTCAATTCCTCTATTAGACTCTTTGCCACAGTGAATTCTCAAGAGCTTTGATGAAGTTGATCCTAAGAATCAAAAGAAAGACAGGTTAATGTTTTTCTGTAATATTTTCTGGCCTCAATTCCAGCCTAGTCATGAGGAAATTTGATTAAGGAATAAAAATGTTAAATTATAATGAAATCCTACAGATAATCTCTTTTGTGGAAAACAAGGGAATTGATCTGAAATACCTTATGTTCAGGCCTTCATGGCTATCTTTTAGGAGAGGGAGCTATGAAAAAAGAGAGAAAAGGAAACTTTTGATGTCTTTGAGGATCTCTATCTTTGTGCAAATTCTACTTTTCAGACAGAACGTGACAATGAACAGGTAGCAGAGCAACTATCTCATATTGCTCCATGGAGCCTTACCCCACTCTCTGCATTCTGCCATTTACCCACCGACACCAGAAGAAATGGGATATATCAATAACTCTCCAAATAAACAATGTAGGACAATTTACATGCTGCTGATGGAGAAGAAACCACTATACTGAAGAATATATTAGATTTTAAGGGTCAAAGTACATTTCTTTGAAAGAAATATTTAGAAAATTCCTTCTTTTATTGCTGGTGTTTGTGTTTACAGACATGTACCTATGCATGTTTGTGTACTTTGCTTTTGTTAATAGTATTTTGTTATGCACTAGATGAACATTTTTCTTAGTGATATAGAAACTTTGATTTATTTTTTCTTTTCTTTCCCTCCTCTCTTTCTCCCTCCCTCTGACCCTCCATCCCTCCTTTCTTCTCTCCCCCTCTCCCTCCCTCTCCCCTCTGTTTCTCTTTCATGAATGTGCGTATCCACATCAGTTTGCATGCACCATTTATATGCAGGTACCTGTGGAGGCCAGATGATTGTGTCAGATTCTCTGGAACTCAAGTAGGTGGTTGTGAGCCATGTGATGTGTGTTCTGGGATTTGATCCTGTCAATTGCAGGACTATTACATGTTCTCAACCCTAGAACCATCTCTTTAGCCACAATACTTTTGATATCCAAGTTTTTCAAACTTTTCCTGTATTTATTCAAATCTTCCCCTCTGTAATTATATCTGAATAGATAGGGGTCATTGGAACAATCGCATCTGATTTATTTCAAACTCAAAATTTAGGACATGCATGTGGGAAAAGGATAATTATTAAACAAAAAATATCTCAGCTTCACATTATATAAAAATACATTCAATCAGTGCTCACGCTTCACATTGAAGGGTCTAAGTTGTGACAAAGATTCGTGTTCACGTGAATAAATCAAAGACTCACCAGGAGAACCCACAGAGTTTTCAAAAGACTTATTTTATTCAATTAACTTTTCACTGTTTTTCAAAATCATTTATTTGTTTTATTTCGATTATGAATGATATATGTTAATTACTATCAACAATAATGGGCAAGACTAATTCTCATCATAAATAGTAATGTTTATAGTCAAATCAAGTGTAAGAGAGATTATTAAATTTAATAAATGCTGACATTCATATCTATAAGGGTTTAGGGAAGCTGTGTGGCTCAAAATCTCATGTTTGGCTCATTAGCAGGATAGAATAGTACAAACAAAGAAAGAAAATGAAATAAATTTAAATTCGTATTACCACCATCTCAAAGCTTTTAATTTCTCATGGAACCATGAGTCCAATTTAGTATTAAAATTTTTTTTGGCCCTATTCTTAGAGAGATAGATTAAAATTAAAATGAACTGTGTATTATTTGTGATTTTGGTTGAGTTAGCTTCTGTGACCTGCAGTTTTCTGTTAAAAATAAATTAGGAATTTCAGGAGAGTTTTTGAGAAGATAAATTGGATAAATAACTGTCCTTTAAATATTGTTCAAACCAAGGCTCTGAGAACAGGAGTGTTTCCTCTTCCTTTAATTTCAATAAATCCTCAACCTTTGACAGTATGTTCATAGCAGTTGGGATTTATTTAAAGCATTATCTGTTTCTGCAACTAAAAGTTTGAATATTTGATCTCATTTAGGCTTATAAACGCTTGTTACATTTTCATCCTTATTTTGAAATAAAGCATTGACTTTTAGAGAGATGCAATAATTTTCACTAATTCATATTGCTAGCAGTTCTCAAATATCATTAAATTACCTATGAATAAAGAATTAAAAAAACAGAATTACCTAGCCTATAAGTTATTTAAAGAGTGATACAGAGATAATATTTTTGCTTTTGTCATTATAAAATATATAAATAAATACAATAAACATACTAGCCTCTTTTAAGCATGTCACATTTCAAAATATAATTTCAACCTATCTTAGTTAAGTTAGTCAAAGTTGAGCTTTGAATAGTGAATTGAGTGGAAAATTGAAAGCCTTGCACTTCCTTCTATCTGTTCAACTTACTTGTGATAGAAGATAATAAAAACTTAACTTCATTTTTACTGAATCTTTACAATGGCATATCTTCATATTAATAATTCTTTCATTTGCTTCTATAAAATACTACTTTGTAAACCAAGTCTTTGAAAGCTTGTTTTACTTGCTGGCTCCTCAAGGTATAAATAAAAGGGTTCAACATGGGAACAATTGATGTGTTGAGAACGGCCACTGCTTTGGTTAACGATGCCCTTTCTTTTGCAGAAGGTTTCACATAGATAAATATGCAGCTTCCATAAGACATGGAGATGACAATCATGTGGCAGGAACAGGTGGAGAAAGCCTTTTTCCTCTGACTGGCAGATGGGAACCTCAGAATGGTGCCGATGATGCAGATGTACGACAGAATCACTAGAGCTAGTGTGAACAGCAGAGTGATGAAGGCAAAGTAAAAGCCAATCATCTCTAAACTCCTTGTATCTGAGCAGGAGAGTTGCAAAATTGGGAAGTAGTCACAGGAGAAGCACAGAAATCTAACTTGAGGACCAGCATGAGTGGTGGGAAGATGGTCAGAAATCCCGCGAGCCATGAGGTGAGGACAAGAAGGGTGCAGACTCTCTGATTCATGATGACGGTGTAGTGCAGTGGCTTGCAGATGGCAACATAGCGGTCATAAGACATAGCGCTTAGAAGAAAGAACTCAGACACACCCATGGAGATGAAGAAAAATAGCTGAGCCAAACAGTTGTTATAGGAAATGGTCTTGACTTGAGTAATTATTGATCCCAAAAATCTAGGGATGGAAACATTGGTGAATGTAATTTCTAAGAAGGAGAAATTCCTGAGGAAGAAGTACATAGGAGTCTTTAAGTGAGAGTCGAGCAATGTAAGGATGATGATGGTTACATTTCCCGTGACACTTAATATGTAACTTATTAATAAAAAGATGAAAAGTACATGTTGAAGTTCTGGGTCGTCTGATATACCCAATAGCACAAACTCTGTGATCACAGTGTGGTTTCTCATACTGATGTTTTTGTTTTAAACAAAATCTATTGGTGAAAGTGAAAATAAGTAATTTAATATAGTAACGTGAAAGTAGAAGAATTTAGAGATAAAGGAGGATGGTATATGAGGATAAGGGAAAGGCAGGCCCAGGAGGAGAGTCAAATGAAACTAACGGTATGTTTAGAGCCATATAGAAACCCCCTCTTCTATGAAGTAGCTAAACCAAGATTTTTTAAAAAGTAGACTAAATGGAAGTACTTTGCATGGGGCATTAACACTGCTCTAAGAAGTTTTAACTTCCAATTAAAACATAGACTTCAAATTAAAACACTAGTACCAGATGTGAGGCACCTTCTATGATCTGTTGGCCAAGCATCTCCCAGAGACTCTCCAAACAATACCAACTTTTAGTTTCCCACAAAAACTACAAAGTAATACCCAACTGCTAACTTAGTCCAGATACAGGATACAGAATATTCAACTCAAACTGCATTGGAAGCTTCGTTATGCAGAATCGTCCTCACAGTGCTGGAAAGTGCTATGCAGGATTTTGGGTGCAGTTAAAACTGGTCACATTCAGGCATAGACCCTTTGTGATATGACACCGAACTACCAGAAAGTATGTGCTTACCAGGTCAATAGTGACAGGAATGTTCTGGGGGTACCCATGCCGCCATATTTGAATTAAGACCCTCTCTACCAGAGGGAACACATGCCTTCCACTGTAGAACTCGTCAAAAGTCTATAATAGGAGATGGAGGTCGCAGTTCCTCTTGGTGAATATGCTGTGATTTTTATTTTGTCAAACTGTCATATATACTGCCTTCTAAGTATTCATGTTTATAGACAAGTGTAGCTCTCAGCTTTGGTTTAAGAACCTTCTTTCAGCAGTGGGGGATGGGTCAACGTGCTGGAAATAAGTGGCTGCTGGATGCATGGTCCCAAATAAGACACCTCTCACGCCTTACTATCCACTGATACCCAGTGAACACTGCAGAAAAGGGGAAGGATAAACTGTGGGACCCATAGAACGGGGACGAGTGTGGCAGGGCTCTATATTTGGATAGGACATGCTGTTGTCATAGTGAACTCAAAACAGCTGTGTGCTACTCACAAACAATTTGTAAAATTAACGCTTTATTTTAATGCAATGAATTTGAATACACACATACACACACACACACACATAGAAACACAGAGAGACAGACAGACACACACACAGACTGACACACACATTATATATACATATACATATGTATATATATATATTACATACTCATATATTTAATATCCAGTGAAATGAATGCAATGGCTTCCGCTCTGTTACAATTATTGCAATTATTTGTTCATTCTTTTTAAAGCAAAAGCCATTGATACTTACTCTATTGAAAGGGAAAACGTATTTACAGATAAATGTTTATGAATTACTCATGTATGAGTTTATATAAAGTCTCTACCAATACTCACAATTTTTATGTATGCATTGCTCCTTTGAATTATAGGATGTTGAAACAGGATTTATTATCTTCACCTGTAGTTTGAATAGTCACACACTGTTTTCCAGTCTCTAAAAATATACTGTTTTAGGGAAGAAGTATGCAAATTTTCTTGTTGACTCTGATGTCATATTTTAATTTTATATAAAATGATTGGACCTGGAAATTCTTATACTAAACAAGGCTACTCACACTCAGATAGACAAAATGTCATGTTTCCTCTTAAGTAAATTCTAGATTTTCACTGTTCTGTGTGTGTATATGTGCACAGCTGTAGTGTGATTCTTGGCCATGAAACTAGAAGTGATACCACAAGAGAGGAGGGAGAAGGTTTTGACTGAAAAGTATATGGAAGTAGAGATTATGACACGAAAGTGGAAAGGAGCTAGTGGTGAAGAAAGGGCACAGGCGGAGAGCCTGGGCAGGTAAAATCCAAAGAGCACAGTGTGAATGAAGATGCCTTAACAAACCAAGTACTTTTGCTTTTTGTTTACAAAATAAAAATCAGAATGCTTTAAAGTGTATTTTTATCCTTTTATTTTTACAGTAATAATGATGTGAGATGGAAAAATCTCACAGGAGTATATAAGGATATATGGATAGTTGTTATACTTACATCTTTGCTTCCATTTCTTTCCAATCTTCCAATTAAATTGCACACAATATTATATTCTACCAAATCCTTATTCCATGTATTGACTCAGAAAAGTCTTTCTTACCCAGTTAGAAACAATGTGTTCCTTATATTCCACACATTTACAGTGTTACAGTTAATCAAGGTGTACAATTTTATGACAGAAAATACTCTTCAGGTTTCCTTATGATTTTACTTTTATAGTTAGTATTAGTAAACAGTGCCATTCATGTTCTACCCTTTAAACAGTTGCTTAGGGCTAGGGAGAGCTGCATATGATTCCTATACTATACTGTACACAGTCGCATGGTATATATTTTAAAAACTACATTCCCTAATAATAGATACTGAAGAGAAATTGTTTGTTCATGTGTATAGACTGTCAATTAGGAGTTAATATTGTATTGGACTTAATGTGTCATCTATTAGGTAGAGATAGTTCTGAATATTAATGTGTAACTTCAATTTTTAGGTTGATATACAAAGTAATGTGGTTTGTTATGGAAATTTCTACACATGTCATTCCTTATGTTTATTTAATCCCCTTCTCTACTACACCTCCTCATCCATTTTTCCTACTTTTTCTTTTATGTTCTGACTTTCCTCTGCATATCTATGTCCTTGACATAGAAAGCTTTTGAAATCTATAAACTATAAAATCAGCCTGCGAGGTACTCACTGGCACAGTAGTGGCGCAGCTGTTAATCAGTGTATCCAACTGCTGTCTGGTTGGATTTGAGGCCCATTTTACAAGATAGATTCATATTTGATACTATGACCCAATTTAAGGAAAGATAGCATGGCTGAGAAGGGCTTATGCTCAAGGGATTAACCTAATGTTAATTCGTTTAGTTATCATGGTGCAAAGCTGCTTTCTAAAAATTTTATTTGTATCTACAGACAAATGTGATTTCCAGACTTACTCATATTTTTTTTTGCAATAGAAGATAGTGAATACAGAGACTCCTGAGCTAAGTGATGAATAAGTGATGCTTAATTGTTCAGCTCAGACCAGTACATGTATACATCTCTCTCAAAGGTCCAGGAATCATTTCAAAAGAGGTAGTAGGAAGATTGTAATAATGTTAAAATAAGGAAAAGTACTAGAAAATGCTGTCTGCTGGCCATGGCTTGCACAGCCAGTGCAGTCATAACCTTATAGCAGCTCTGGGTGTCTGCAGTGAGCTGACACAAGACTTGGCCCATCAATAGTCAATCATGCATCATGGAAAGTCTCATGCAGCTCTACCACTTACTCATGAACTACTGGCTACTGATGGGTTCTGGGAAAGGAGTAGTCAATCTTTTTAGTTGTGTTCCCACTAAAGAGTTCTCCAGAGTCCAATGGATAGTTCAAGACCATGGTCGCAGAGATAATTCTAGAAAAACTCAGATGATGGAGAGATAGATATATGGATAGATGATAGATAGATGGATAGATGATAGATAGATAGATATATAGGCAGAGAAACAGAGAGACTGTGCAGACAGAAAAGCAGAAAGTAAAGACAGACAGAAAGAGAGACATAGAGAGGAACTTTTAAGAAGGAAAGTGGTGGGGTAATAGGAAATGGAAGGAGTATTTGAGAAGATGGGTGCTTACAGTAATCAAGGTGGACTTTATACACTTATAAAATGAATAACGAACAAATTCAGTAAAATCTATTAGATAAATAAATAAAATTTGCTTATATTATAATAAAACCTCCAGGCCCCTTTAAATAGGTAGGGTCCTATGCTACGTTCTTTGATCACTGAGCCATCTCTGCAGCCCACTCTTACATACTTTGTATCCAAATGTACACTTGCAGGGTTACACTGTTTGTACGGGCCACATTCTGCAATAAATGAAATTAGAAAGATTTAATTTCCCTGATCATGTCTATTATGTCAACTATGTAAATATTGCAAATCTTAAGTGATTTCTGGTTGACTAATTGATTAACAAATAAAAATAGATTTCCTCACAGGGTCTGAGATTTGTTTATTAGAAATATTTTCCCCAGAACTCAAATGTAGGCCTTTGTTCTCTCTTGGGAGAGATAGATCTCAGTAAAATGAAAAGCTATTCTCTATTCTATAACACCATATATTTTCTAAGTTTATTATTCTTTCTAAAATCTTCCTTTTAAGCATTTTTCTTAATCAATACATCAGAGATGTTTGAATTAAAATGAATGAATCTTATGGATTTAGCATTCATAGTTGCCAGGTTGTTTTAAATGGAAGAAAAAGGAAAAGAAGATGCAGATTATGTCCCATTCTCCAAACCTATTCCCAACTCTGACATCATCCACTGAGTGAAGACACTGACAGAAGTATGACACATAATTTTTAAGTGATTTTCAAGAACTCTGAATTAACGGTATGATTGCACATCAGCACGACATCTGACGGCTGCCCTAAGGAGAGAAGAATCTAGGAAGCCATTTGTTTCTATAGTTTCTAATTTGTTGTTGGTCAGTAAAGGATTTCCATGCAATGCTTAGAAGTGGGAGTGTAATATATCTGTTCTTCTTTGCATAAAGGGGATGAGCTAATATTATACATAGTGGTTTTCGAAAAAACTATTTTTATAAAATTATTTATATGAGTATTTTGCCTGCATGTGTTTTTGTATTCCATGTGCATGTAGTGCCTACAAAGGGCAGAAGAAGGCATTGGATGATTATGAGCCAGCCTGTGCTGGGTGCCAAGCCCAGGTCTTCTGCAAGAACAACAATTATTTTTAACTCTTTGTCTACCTGTACAGTCTCTCATAGTGGTTTTTTTAGAATGGTACAACAAACAGGCTGCTACATCAAATCAGCAAGTATATTATGGAAAAACCTCAAAATTTCATGTGAACAAGAAACAAAAAAATGCAAAGTAGGGATATTTCTTTAATATGAAATTCCAGAAGAGATAACACTCTCATTAGTGGCTGAAAAATAACCTGTAGTTATTTGATTTAATTTCAAACAGATGTAGGAGATATCAGAGAAATGACTGAAAGGAGGCAGAAGAAGAAAGCATAATGGAGAACGTGAGCCTTGAAAGCATTACTGTCATGCATGGAAATCGTATTTCCCTTTTTCAGTCATGTTCTAGTAGAATACTATTTGGGCCTAAGTATTGATTCACTGTTTTGAGAAGAACACAATCTGTGCAGCACATGTTTGAAAGCTTCCTTCACCTGCTGGTTCCTTAGGGTGTAAATGAACGGGTTTAGCAAAGGGGCCACAGAAGTGTTGAGCACAGCCACACTTTATTCAAAGTCACCCTTTCCTTGGCTGATGTTTTCATGTACATGAAGATACAGCTCCCATAGGTAATGGAGACTACAACCATGTGTGAGGAGCAGGTGGAAAAGGCCTTTCTCCGTTGCTGCGCTGAAGGGAACTTGAGGATGGTTTTGATGATCAGAGTGTAGGAGAGGATCACTAAGATCAAGGTGATGACGAGTGTCATCACAGCTAAGGCAAAAGCCATCCATTCTATAAAATGTGTGTCTGTGCAGGACAGCTGCAGGACAGGAGAGGTGTCACATAGGAAGTGATCTATTGTTTTGGAAGCACAGAAATCCAGTTTGAGTCCCAAGATCAAAGGAGGGAAGATGACTAAGAACCCAGTTACCCAGGAGCTGAGGACCAGTAGGTGGCACACTCTGCTGTTCATGATGATGGGGTAGTGCAGTGGTCTGCAGATGGCGACATAGCGGTCATAGGACATGGCAGCCAGGAGGTAAAACTCTGTGATTAGTAATAGGAAGAAGAAGAAGAGTTGAGCTGCACAAGCATTGTAGGAAATGTTTTTGTCTCCAGTGATAATGCTCATCAGGAACCTGGGGATGCAGGCAGAAGTGAAAGCAATTTCTAAGAAGGAGAAATTCCGGAGGAAGAAGTACATTGGAGTCTTGAGGCGGAGATCCAGCAGGGTGAGGAGGATGATCACTGAGTTCCCCATCAGGCTCAAGATGTAATTGCAAAACAGAAACAGGAAAATCAGAATTTGTAGCTGAGGGTCATCTGTCAGTCCAAGCAAAATGAACACGATCTCCTCAGATTGGTTCTTCATTTCTCTTTTGTCCTATCCAGTCTACAGAAAATAAAATAAAAAATGTAAAGGAGAAACCCCAAAACAACTAATATTATACATCATACATAAGAAAAAAAACCAGAATGCTTGTTTCCTTTTATGATAGTAAGTTTATTCTTCAGTTTAAACCATGCAAAAACAATGTAATGAATTTAGAGTTCTGAACATATCTTTCATCTCATTAGTGTCTTAATTAAGTTTTCTATTGTTGCAAAAAACACCATGAAAAAAATAACATGGAGAGGAAAGGCTTCAAAGGGTTTTCTTCACGTTCTTGCTTATAAGTCCATCATGAGGGAGGCCAAAAATGCAGGGAAGGAAACGGGATGCAGGAACTGATGCAGAGGCCATGGGGAAGTGCTGTTTACTAACTTGCTCTCCTACCTTTCTTAGCCTGCTCTTAGGACCACTTGTCCTTATTGACCATCTCTCAAGAAAATGCAACACAGGCTTGTCCACAAGTCAGTTTGATGGAGAGATATTTTCAATTGAGGATCCCCTTCACAAATAAACATGGCTTATGTCAATATGACATAGTCTAGCCAATAAAATATAAGACTCAGAATCTTATGTAACAAAGAGTTGAGTGAGTCCCTTGGTCCATTTACAGCAGGCATGTCAAGTATGTGAAATACCATTATGTGAAATTAAGAGACTGTCTTTCCAGAAATTTATTTCAATAAACTGTTACAATGTGTGGCATTTGAAAATTTCTCAATTAATTCTCGTGAATAAGTTGCTGCTTGAGTGATACAATGGGTATAGTACATGATGATGTTCCTACCAGCTATTGTAACTCCTAAGTCAGGGATTCACATAAAGGCATGCTATGAGTAATACTAAGTGTGACACTATGGCTTGTGAAAGCACAGGTCAAAGCAGGCTGTTTTCAGAAGTCACAATTTTAGAATTATTCTATTTCATAAAAGCTGTCCTGCAAGATTTTATTCAAATTATTATTAAAAGTCAATTCATAGAACATTCATTAAATAAAGAATTAGTGACATCTCTAGCAAAAACTATTTGCTAGATCTTTAAGCAACCATAACATAATCATTTAAACCACTAAAACAGAAAATATACAAGATCATATGTTCTGCATTGTGAATGTTAAATAAAAGTATTTCCAACTCCTGAAGTACGAATTACTCTTTAGAAAACAGGAAAAATGCAAAAAATAATCATCTGAAGGACCAAAGTATAATTGAAAAATCAATGTTCCTTGTTTTGTTATTTATAGGAACTAAGGATATACATGAGCATTTGGATATTTTAATGGTTCATAAAGGAACTGAAGATCTGAGATAGGATATTATAGGTAGATGAAGCTGCCTGGGACAAAGCAAACCTAACGTATCACTCAAGCTTTGGAAAAAATACTCAGTATTATCATGTTTATTCATCTCTAATAGGACCATAAACAACTGTAAGGTACAGTACCTTGGTCATAAATTTCTTTGGACACACAGATTTTCTAAACCAATATATCACAAAAAAGTCTCACTTATGCAAATCTTCTCATTGGTAACATGGATATAAATATTTTATGATTTTGTACTTACGTTAAATTTCCGTATATAAAATTATCAATTTTCTCTGCTTTAACAATTACATACACCATATATCTTCATAACATGCACTATAAGGGAAAACCCAGAAATCACAGTATGGATTATATGACCCTCAGGCCAAGAAATGGAGTTGCATGCAGTTGTTGTGGATCTTATGACTATCACATACAATTGAAAGATTTTCTAATGCTAAAACATTTTTCGTAATCGCTCACAATTATCTCTCTAGTAGTCAGCATAAGAAGATATTAAAACACTAACCCTTTATTAACTTAACAGATTTCTTGAGTTGAACCTGTAAATGCTACCAGATCTGTATGTCAGTCATTATCCTGGTGGAAAAAGAGTGTGGATGATCCATTTCTTCTTCCTCATTCTGTCCTAAAATGTATGACAGATTTGCTTCTTTACATGTTGCCTTAGAGATACTATTTCTGACTAATTTAATGCATGGTAGGAAGGTATGTGGAATTGTATTTCTATAGCATTACAGTTCATGTATTTAAAGCATTTTAAGCCTTGCTAAATGTGACGTAAACCATAATGTGGGAATTCACCATCTCTGAAATAATGAAGACTTTATGTCCCTGTTTCCTATAGGAAAACATTTAATAAGAACAAATAATTCTCAGGGTAACTAGACCTAACAGTATCATTTCCTAAGGGATTGACAGATTGTATGATGCAGAGTGCTGTTTTTAAAAATAAACATTCACACACAAACTTTTACCTCGTTTAATATGCTTCAGGAAATTTTATTAATGATTAATATTTGATTGTCTAACACATACCCATTTTTTTCTGAAAATTCAGTTACACAGTCCTGGGTTTAAAATCAGACAAAACATTTCAAGAGTATATGAAAAATGATAAAATAGATGGTAGAAGATAACCTGTTTCATACCAACCTACTCTAAGATCAATGTGTTATTCTACAAATACCCTGATTCCTCTTGGCTTGTTCGCTTAACAGAACATTTTCAATCCCAGGACCATGTCCAAACATGGAAGGATTTCAAACATGAATACAGTTGCATAATTCTTTGTAAGGCTGAGCCTTAACTTAACTTTGCCATTCTCTTAGAGGTTGGTTAAGTTGGCTAACAATTTCCAATTATAATAATTAGAACAATACTAACATCTAAAATTGTGTATGAATATTTTATGGTGTATTTTCAAAAACCATAAACTTCTCAATTGTTAAAATGATGTTAACACCATTGGGATGAATTCCTTATAATGGAATTGCTGAATCAAAAGTAAACAGTAATTTAAACAAAATGACATAAATGCTTTCTCTGGGTTCAATCAGTTAATAACATTAATGTAGAAGTGCTCCTCTTTCATTCTTCACAACTGAGTGAGTTTTCTTTAAATATTCACTCATTTATAGCTTACAGAATTTTTTTAGAATTATGTCATATCTCTCTTCTCTACTAACACATTACTTCTTTATTTCTTTGGTCACAGGAGAGAAAATCCAGCCACTGCCTTTGGATTCTTGTTTATTTTTGCATGCTGAACTCCAGTACCATCCTTTTTATGAAAATAATCTGATTTCATGTATTCAAGGTACTGCACAATGTGTATATATTACATTTTCTGGATCCTTTTATTTGTTGACAATCACGTAGGCTCACTCCCATGACTTAGATATTGCTAAAATAAGCATGGTTATCCATACATCTCAAGTAGGGATAACAGCACTGAAGGCCTTTTAAAAATTCTGATAATGGCCTTTTACTTTTACAAGTTATGTTTTTCTGTAGAAGCAGTCAAAATTAGTTCCTTTCTATATTTCAGAAATCTGTATATTTCTTAAAGGAAATAATACTGAATGTACAAGTAAAAGCAAAAAATTAGAAAAACATGAATAAAAAGGAACATGTTGACAAGTGATTTTATTTCCTCCAGTAGCTCATCATTGTAGAACTGGTATTAAGCTACAAATATTTTTGAAAAGCCATATGGAAACCTACTTTTCTGGAAACTTCATAACATAAATGTATGTATGAATGTGTATATATATATATATATATATATATATATATATATATATACACACACACAAACACACACACACACATATATATATAAACACACACACACACACACGCCACATATATAAACACACACACACACACACACACACACACACACAAAACATGTATATATGAAAGAAATTTTAATGAAGGTACTACCTAACTGGGGGAGAGAATGCTTTCATAAGCATCTTATTTCACCAAATAGCACCCAAGGCCCTAAGAATGGTTTACACCTTGTTGAGTCATTTATAGAGCGAGTCACTGGGAAAGAAAAACCTCTCCAGATGCCAGGTTTTCAGTGTTGCATCATTTAGTTTTCAATGGTCACAAAGACATTTAAGACCCATATCTTCCAGAACTAGCCACTTATTTCTCTATCAAGACCGCAGTTAGAAGATAAGAGAGAAGAAATATATGTTATAAATGAAGCCAAAGATACAAAAAAAGACCTCTTCCTAAGGCAGCAATGAATTTAGAAATTTACTAAGGAAGACATGATTAAATCACATTATATGACATTCTCAATGAACTCATAAAAATATTTTTAAAGAAATTCACCCAAAAAATATTTCAGGCCAGGAGGTGGTGTCACATGCCTTTAATCTCAGCACACAGGAGGCAGAGGCAGATGGATTTCTATGGCATATACTTGTAATCTCCGTTGTACAAGATCAAGATAAACCAGAGCAATGTGAGACTTTAATCCCAGCACTTGGGAGGTAGAAACAGAAGTATCTCCGTGAGCTTGAATCCAGCCGGGTCTATATAGTGAGTCCAGGTCAGCTAGGTCTATGTAGAGAGACCATATATCAAGAAAACAAAAACCAAAACAAAGAACCAATAAAACAAAATGAACAATCCAATAAATCCTCTGTGTTGGTTAGTTTTTATCAACATGACAGAAACCTTGACATACTTGGGAAGAATAAATTTCAGTTGAGGAATTACCTGTGTATCAGATTAGCCTGTGGGCATTTCTGTGAGGCATTCATTGATTCCTAATGGATGTAAGAGGTTCCAGGTTACCATGGACAGTGCTGTCCTTGAGCAGATGGGTCTGGGCTATATAAAAAAGGAGGTTGGGAACCCTGTGAAAGACTGGGAGGGAGAATTCTAGGAGCCAGAGTGGTCAAGGTCACCGACAGAACATGGTCCACAGAATCAACTGTGCAGAAGTTACATGGGCTCACAGAGACTGAAGTTGCAATCATGGCGCCTGCATGGGTTTCCATGAACTCCTATGCATATATGTTAAGGTTATTTAGCTTAGAGTTCTTGAAGGAATCCTAACAGTGGGAGTGTGTATGTGTTGGGGGCTGTGTTGGGGCAATGTCTGTCTCGTTTACCTGCTCTTGGCATCCGTTTCCTTCTACTGAGTTGTGTCTTCTAGCCTTGATATGAGGATTTCATGCCTAGTCTCATTGTATCCTGTTATGGATATTTGGCTGATATTCTTGGAAGACCTGCTCTTTTCTGAATGCAAAAGGAAGAGTAGGTCTGGGGAAGAGGGAAGGTGCTAGGGACAGGAAATGGGAGAAGTGGAGGGAGGGGAGACTGCAGTCTGGTTGTATTGTTTGAGAGAAGTATAAATAAATTTAAAGGCAAAACAAAACAAAAGACAAAAACCTGTCTTTCTCAAGTTGACTTTGGTCAATGTTTTCTCATGGCAACCAAAGCAAATTAATCCATCCTCAAAACATAAATAATAAGATCACAGTCCTTTCATTCATGTTGTGGAGTCCTTAGCTGCCTAGAGATCTGCATTTCAGGAATTGCCCACGTTGGAAGTGCAGAGTACAAGCTACTCCTGAACTGTAAACTAACTGTCCATATGCAAGGCTATCTTTTTCCACAGCGAGAACCTCAACGTGTTTTAACAATTACAGGCTAGACTGATGAGAGCTGTATGTACTGGTTCTTTCCGATTTCCTAGCACAAACTTTGTTTAGGTTGAGATTGTATAAAAGGAGACTTTTATGTAGTGCTTAAACTGTAAAATGACCCAAGCCTTCTAAATTTAATTATCCATCTAAGATGTTATGGTGAAATCTCTGACCGTGTAGACATTTGCTGTACGCCAACCAGAAAATGAGCTAAAATTAAAACAATAGCAACAACAACTGTTGTTTCTTCCTACAATAGAAAACTATGTTTATGATTTCTCCAGAAATAGATTTGGATTTATGATTGTCCAAATCCTCCCTCTTTCTCTCTGTCTCTCTGTGTCTGTCTCTGTCTCTGTCTGTTTGTCTATCTGTCTCTCTCTTTCTTTCTTTGATACAAAGTCTCATTCTGGGTGCCAGACTTGCCTAGACTTCTTATGTAACCTTGGAGCATCTCAAATTTGTGTTAAGATGATGAGGAGGGTGTTCCTTATCACCCTTTCCCCCAAAGTTAGGATTGCAGGTGTGAACCTCCATATGTGGCAAAAGTTGATGTTTCTATTAAAGAGATGAATATGCGTGAATTGTATTAAATGGTGAGATTAAGAATATTTAAAAATAGGGCCGGAGAGATGACTCAGCCCTTAAATCCTAGGCTCACAGCCAGAGATATAAGAATATCTAATAATAAATAATGAATGGGTAGACAATTTATTAACCAAATAGACTCAAAATGGAGATCTGCATGATTTAGGAATGGCTTCCTTGTCAATATTTGATAAAAGGTTTTGTGCCAAATTTACATGTTCTTCCACAATTAAATAAACAGATAAGTTCTTCCTCCCCATAAAGCCACTGTAAAATACTGTGATATTCAACATGAAACACCATGTCCCTGAGATATTCTTTTCTGTTCCCAAGGATTAGCCAAGATAAAGTGACATTGAACGTTGGCTAGGACTGGAATATTTGCAAAACATGTCTGAAAGTACTCTGACCCCACACATGTATGTTGGAAAGAAGCATGTGAATGTTATCCATATAAGAGTGGAAGGTATTGCTTTCCTGCATGCACACCGAAGGCAGATGTTCCTCTGACTGCTGCTCAATGCACAGAGCAAAGCAAGCTGAGGATGTCGACACATATCGTTTAATCACGAAAGCCTATTCCTTGTGGAGGTCAGGTGCAGGGCAGCGTGGACAAGATGGGTGGTAATTTTGAATACTTGAGGGGGAAATGATAAGAACCACCCAGCCAGAATACCACTTTGGATATTTTCAGTCAACTCTGTGGAGAATATAAGCACCCACCATAGTTGCCTCCTGTTAGTAAGCATTAATAAATACACCAAAAATGGCAGGCATCACTGTCCCCTTAATGAAACATGCATTTACATACCTTAGAAATCCCTCTCTTAATGCAGTTGCTCACAAATTCTCACTGCTTAGTTTGCCCACTTTTCTTAGTTTAACTTGGAAAGTGTAGGTTTTTCTTTTTCCCATATTTGCCAGTTTTTCTGGAAATCTGCTCAACGCCTACTTGCTCTGATCTTTACTCTGGGTATTCTCACTCTCTCTGAAAACACCTCACCCCCAGTGGAAAGTTTGAAGATTTTCATTTTTTAGACTG
Organism: Cricetomys ansorgei; assembly: GCA_026225945.1. NCBI lineage: Eukaryota > Metazoa > Chordata > Mammalia > Rodentia > Nesomyidae > Cricetomys > Cricetomys ansorgei. The sequence continues at coordinate 70,912 of JAMJFZ010001848.1, read as the reverse complement.
TTCCCTTGATTTCCCAAAGGCAAGATTGTCTGTTTTCCTTTAATCCACCTCCCTCCTCCTGGCAGCTGTCAAATGTACAGTCTAATTTGTTCGTCTCTAAAATCCTCATGTTTCTGAGTCCTTTCAAAAATTCTTCTGTCTATAAGATAACGAACCTGCAAAAGATGACATCATAATCCTAGGTAACATATGAAGCCTTGGTAAATTATTTATATGATCCTCAAAACTTCACTAGAACAATCCATTTCTGGGATATTTCCTCAAGATGCAATCAGTTCTTGAGTGTACCTTCATCTGGAAACCAACCCTTCAGCGCATTTTAGTTGTGCCAAAACTGTAATAATGTCTATATATATGTATATATACATATATATATATGAGTTTTGCAGATTTTAAGGCATATTTTAAATTTTGAGTATATGTGTGAGTGTCTGTGTGATATGTGTACATGAGCTGAGGGGGCTCTAGTAGCCAGAGTAGCTGGATACTCTTGGAACCAGGATTAAAGGTGATGGTGAGCCAGCTGACATGGGTACTGGGAATTGAACTCAGGTACTCTGGAAGCACTATGCCTTTAACAACTGAGCCATTCCTGAATATTTATTTAAATAAATCATAGCTTTAAGTGAGTAGTTTTAAAAATCTTATAAGCTAAATACATACCACAATGCAAACTTTTTGAAAAATATGAGATGAAGTATATATATGTACATAAACCCATACTTATTTGTATATATTTTATACATGTTTAGAATAAATATATGAATACTTCACATCTTGTATGTGTATAGGATTTTTATTTATGCATATGTACATTAATGTGCATGCACCCTCAAATTCTAGAATAGTTTTGAAAAAGGTGTATATAAAAATATATGTGTAAATTTTAAATATTTGCCTCGTACTATACAGACTATTGCCTTCTCTTGATATAATCTGTGAAAAAGTATTGGGTCCTGAATGTAGAAGCCATTTCTTCACTAAATTCTATAGTGTGTGTATTCTTCATAATTGTCTACAATTTGTATCTGTATGTATACATATATTCATATATATATATATATATATATATATATATATATATATATATCAGTTACATTTAATGAGATTGATGCTAATTTATTTGTATGTAGAGATTTTGGGAAATTTACAAATATAAACGTTGATACCTAAAGTTTAAATGAGTAATGGTCTATGGTGCCTCATCAATAAACAAATCACTGGAGCATAATTTATGAAAGCGAGAATCAGCTAACATGTCTTGGCTAATAAATAAAAAAAACCCTTACATGTCATTAATTGATATGGTATTTAAAGTCATTTATAAAGGTAAGGTGACTATGGCACTATGACGTGCTTGGTTTCACACCAATTGATTATCCAATATCAAATGGTCATTCTTGAAACATACAGACAAGAAGCATTATACATATTAAACTGGTTGTACTTATGTATTTAGGTATATATGTGTGTGTGTGTGTGTGTGTGTGTGTGTGTGTGTGTGTATAGCAACATATATAACTATATACAACAATATATGCCTATATATTGGCATATATAACTATATATACATGCACACATATGTATGCAACACTAATTAATAAAAAAGGAGGTCATAAGTTTGAAAGAGAGCAAAGGGAGGTTAAAGTGTATTTTAAAGGTGTAGTAGACCAAATATATACATGCTTAGACATATCTCTCTTATATCTATATATACTATGTAAAATATTTTCCTGAATATAACTCACACTGCATTGATACCTGAAAAACAAATAAAACTTAAAAACTACAGTAATCCAATATTAGAAGAAAAAGGTGTTAGAAATTCTAGGGAATGCAATTTTAATTAGATGATTGAAAAATCACACAGTTTAAAAGAGTGTTCGAAAAGAAAAAAAAATGACAAAGAATTGAGGGCCAAATTGATATAAGTACGCCATTGCCATCTGCTATGTCATTCCCTACATTGACCGTCACGTGCCCCTCACTCACAGGCCGCATCATTTCATGTACTTGTGAAAAGCAGCATCCTCCTCGCCACTTTCGTGAAGGCTTGCTTGACTTGCTGGTTCCTCAGGCTGTAGATGAAGGGGTTTAGCATGGGCGCTACAGAGGTATTCAGCACAGCAACACCCTTGGTCAAAGAGGCTCTATCTGCTGCTGAGGGCTTAATGTACATAAAAATGCAGCTTCCATAAGAAATGGAGATGACGATCATGTGGGAAGAACACGTGGAAAAGGCCTTTGTCCTCTGACTGGCAGAAGGAATCTTCACAATTGTTCTGATGATGTATGTGTAGGACAGAAATATTAACGCCAAGGTGAACATGAGGGTAAAGACTGCGCAGGAGAACCCAATACTCTCCAGGAATGTTGTGTCTGAACAGGAAAGTTGCAGCAGAGGCAAATAGTCACAGGTAAAGTGGTCAATGACATTGGACCTGCAGTAATCAAGCTGTAGGAGCAACATGAGTGCGGGGAAGACGATTAGGAAAGAAACCAGCCAACAAGTGAAAACAAGCACTGTGCAGACTTTCTGACTCATGATGGTCAGGTAATGCAGGGGCTTGCAGATGGCGATGTAACGATCATAGGACATGGCAGCCAGAAGGTAAAATTCAGTGACCCCAAAGAGAATGAGAAAAAACAACTGAGCTATGCAGTTGTTGAAGGAAATGGTTTTATCCCCTGAGATAATGGTGCCCAAGAACTTTGGTATACAGACAGTTGTGAAGGACACTTCTAAGATAGAGAAATTCCTGAGGAAGAAATACATGGGGGTCTGGAGGTGGGGATCCAGCAGGGTGAGGGTGATGATGGCCAGGTTCCCTGTGATGCTGAGTGTGTAGGTGATGAAGAGAAAGACAAAGATCAGAAGCTGGAGCCTAGGGTCATCTGACAATCCCAGAAGAATAAATTCTGTGTTTCCTGAACGGTTTCTCATTCTGCAGTCACTTTAAAAAAATTGTCTAGACCTATGAAGAAAAAACACATAACCAGCTTTAACTACAAAATGATAAATCTTTTAGGGAGCAGCTAGGAATTTGTAAAAATATGTTTTCTCTACATTCAGGAAAATTGGAAGCCATACAAAGAAACATTAATTCCCTCCGTTTTGTAGGAAAAATGATCCTTTGTTGAGAACAGGTTTTTGAACTAAAATAATTGAAAAAAAATCACATGAGTCATCAATCAGCTCAACTCAAGTATAATGGCTATTGGGGAAAAAATTTCTGGAGAATGCTAGAGAGGAAAGAAGACTGTTTTGGGAATGTAAATTAGAACAGAAACTATCGAGAATAATAAGGCAGCTCTTTCATGCATTTAAGCAAAATTTCTGTTATAAGTATAACATATCCAAAGCGTTTGAGAGAGATTTTTGCTGTGGTAATGTATAATAACATTGATCCTTAATATTTGTTAAGCATGATGTCTATAAAGCACTCTTAGGGCTTTCTTTCTGGGAACAGACTCCTATCTTGCCCTCTTAAATCCCTGATATCAAGTAAGAGCTTACAAAAACCCTCCATGTACCCAGCAATGAAGCTCAAGGGAAACTAAACTCTTTATTGAGGGATGCATTATGCTCAGGAGTCCCAGGTTGCTCTTGGGAAACTGACAAAGAGACTACGAAGACTCCATTACATTTCTTATGAAAATTCTCTGTGTTACACAATGTCATATTGTCTACTGGATGAATATTTTGCTTGTTCCTACTGTACTTTTCGAAAATTTCTGTGGTTTTTCAATTTTCTGTTTTTCAATTACACCACAGAACACGTCTCCAAAAAAGTGTACTTTAACGGTCATGTCACAAGGTTCCTCTCCAGTTCTTGAGTCTAAAATTTATTCAGAGTTTGGCTTAACACATTACACAAAAGAATAATTATCTAAATCAAGACACAGATAATATCTTCTTCAGTGTCTGATTATAAAAATAGCTTTTTTCAGGATTTCTAGAGCTAAAGCACAATGTAGAATTCCTTGGAGACTTTCCATTAACCTCAGTAAAGCAATGACTTCTCAGGAGAAGACACTGAATTTTTAGCAGACTCATAACATTGTAATTCATTTTGCCTTAAAGCATGTTTATTTAGAACCCTGCAAAGAGCAGGAAGATGGTGCCAAGAGTGCCACTCACAATTCCTTTTAATTAGTTAGTAGTGAATTTGGGTGCCTTGTCTGGAGAAATATGAACAAGTGGTATTAATCAAGGTAGAGCGATGACCACATTCAGCTGTCAGCGTTAGTATCACGTCCACAGAAAGAAATTACAGGAAAGGAAGACCATCAAATACCACTTCGTAAATTATCAACAGTGAACACTCATATTCTTAAGAGTACTTGGCAAATGTTGGTATCTAATATTTTCAGATCATTAATTATCCTGAAATAATCAAGCAAGAGAGCCAAAGAAATAAACCATTAACAAAAATTATAGGAAAATGCTATGACTTTTCTCTTTAGGATATTTTCTTAGGTCATGTGGCTTTCAGCCTCTAAGAATAGGTATACTAATATGTTATTTTTCTTTGAGTTGGAATCACATTAAAGTATGGGTAGGAGAGTCAAAGTACTTGTGGATTATTACAAGTGCGATTTATTGTTTTGAGTAAAGACTTCTGTGCTGAATCTCATGTATCTTCATTATACACTTTGATTTTTGTTATTCTGAAATACAGTATGGAGATTCAGAAAACTTGTACAGCAGGCATTAATTCCTACAGTCAGCTGACATCAAAAATCTCTGACCGACTCTAGTAAAAACATATTCCCTGAAACAGAGTATATAAGACTTTATTAAACACAGACATGTATAGTATTTCCTTGCTTCTACTCATGAGAACATGAAATAATTGATGCAATAAGAAACATTTTTTTAAGACTCAACTAGTTTAAGTAACAAATCAGAGTTGGAAACAGAGTTCCCACAGTGTCTTTATGTTCACCTTACCTCTGGTTCTCGCAGACACTGGGAATGGCTGTGATATTGAAGACATCAGTGTATGTTGCTGTAGTCCAGGGAAATCAGGTATTTAAAAATATTGCCTCATTCTCTTGCTGTACTCACTTCTTCTATATTGCAAAAATTTCTGTCCTTAATTCCCCATTTAATCAAGAGTGAGCATATCTCATTGGCTGTGGAGGGAAAGGATCAAGAAACATAAAGTAGAAAAATACCATGTCTTTTAAAATCATTAAAATTATTGCATCGGTTACTAAATGCTTTATCTATTGTCTCCGCAACAACCTCTAGGGACTAATTCAGTGAAGCATAATTGCCAGAAGAGGCATGTATATAAACACAGAGGAATATAATGTACAACCCTCATTAGTACTGATCAGATAAGGAGGCTTGAGGGACAGTGTCCAGTAACGTAAAGGAGAAAATCAACAAGGAAAGAACAACACTGCGTGTACAGATGTTTACTCCTCGTATTATTATTATTATCTTGAAACAACTGTAGCAAATCTATATAGAACAGTAATCTTTATTAGCATTTTGAGAATTTCATAGTGTATGTCTTGGTCATATCCACCATGTCCCCTAACTCATTAGATCCATTGTTCTTCCCTAACTGCACAACGTTGTGTCCTCTTTTTTTCTCATCAAATCCAGTTTGTGCTGCTCATGTGTTCTTGGGTGTGTGCCCTTCCACTGGAACACGGCTGACTTCCTAAGGGTAACTCTATTAGGGAAAGCTTCAACTTCCTGGAGCTATCGATTGCCATAAGTTCCTCTGCTAGGGGTGGGACTTCCTGTCCACCTACAATCTCTGCTGGTATTTGGTCTGGATGGATTTTTACACAGCGCTTGAGCATGCTGTCACAATGACTGTTAGCTCATATGTTCATCTGCCCTCTGGCTCTCAGAGTCTTTCTGCCTCTTAATTTTTCAATGTAGATATCTGCTAGTGTATTATATTTTCCTAATTTTGAAACTTCTGCAATGTAATAGGTGCATGATCAGCTCTATTATCATCAGTATGCCTGCCCATACTAGCGTTTACTGCCACGGTTCTGCTTCTGCCTTGTCCTTTTCTCCCTGCTTATCTTATTATTAAATAGCAATGCAATTGAAAATGTGCTTGTTTTCATTGATTCATGTTATAATATATATTGACAAATTAAATGAATATTACCTACCTTGATGAACACCATATTTATATAGAGATGAACAAGTAATATGTTGTTACTTGAAAAGGTCAATAAAATTGATTGTGCGTGGTCTTAGTAAAAGACAGAACACATGTAAAGCAAAGATGAGCCCATTTTTTGTTTGTTTGCTTTAAAAATCTTTATTATATTTGCTATTGCCCAATTTACTTGATTAGAATATTAAAGTTCTCCCAGCATCAATCTATTTATAACCATAAAGGAGCTATTCTGATTGAACATGTAGCTATGATGATCAGGTTAGATATGGTATAGAATACGGAGAGTCTAAGAGATGTCATAGTATCCAGATGCTTTTCTGGCCTCAATTCTAGCTGGGTCATGGGGAAATTTGATTAAGGAATAAAAATCTTAAATTATAATGCCATCCTACAGATAATCTCTTTGTGGAAAACAAGGGAATTGACCTGAAATGCCTTACATTCAGGCCTTCATGGCTATCTTCTAGGAGAGGGAGCTATGAAAAAAGAGAGAAAAGGAAACTTTTGATGTCTTTGATGATCTCTATCTTTGTGCAATTCTACTTTTCAGACAGAACATGACAATGGACAGGTAGCAGAGCAACTATCTCATATTGCTCCATGGAGCCTTACCCCACTCTCCGCATTCTGCCATTTACCCATAGTCACCAGAAGAAATGGGATATATCAATAACTCTCCAAATAAACAATGTAGGACAATTTACATGATGCAGTTGGAGAAGAAATCACTATACTGAAGAATATATTAGATTTTAAGGGTCAAACTGCATTTCTTTGAAAGAAATATTTAGAAAATTCCTTCTTTTATTGCTGGTGTTTGTGTTTACAGACATGTACCTATGCATGTTTGTGTACTTTGCTTTTGTTAATAGCATTTCCTTATGCACTAGATGAACATTTTTCAATAGTGATACAGAAACTTTGATTTATTTTTCCTTTTCTTTCCCTCTTCCCTTTCTCCCTCCTTCTGACCCTCCCTCCCTCCTTTCATCTCTCCCTCTCTCCCTCCCTCTCCCTTCTCTTTCTCTTTCATGTTTGTGTGTATCTGCATTGTTTTGCATGCACCATTTATATGCAGGAACCTGTGGAGGTCAGATTCTTTGGACCTGAAGTAGGTAGTTGTGAGCTATGTGGTGTGTGTTCTGGGATTTCATCCTGTCAGTTGCAGGAATGTTACATGTTCTTAATCCTTGAACCATTTCTTTAACCATAGTACCTTTGAAATCCCAGAATTTTAAATTTTCCTGTATTTATTCACATCTTCCCCTGTTTAGTTATATCTGAATGGATAGGGGTCATTGAAACAATTACACCTGGTTTATCATTTACTCAAAATTTAGGACCTGCATGAGGGAAAAGGATAATTATTAAACAGACAGTATATACAAAAAATATCTCAGCTTCACATTATATAAAAATACATTCAATCAGTGCTCACGCTTCACATTGAAGGGTCTAAGTTGTGACAAAGCATTCTTGTTCACATGAATAAATCAAAGACACAGCAGGAGAACCCATAGAGTTTTCAAAAGACTTATTTTATTAGATTATCTTTTCACTATTTTTCAAAATCATTTATATGATTTATTCTGGATTATGAATTATATTTGTTAATTACTTTCAACAATAATGGGCAAGATTAATTCTCATCATAAATAGTAATGTTTATAGTCAAATCAAGTGAAAGATAGATTGTTAAATTTAATAAATGCTGACACATATTTATAAAGGTTTACTCAAAATCTCATGTTTGGCTTATTAGCAAGATAGAAATAGTACAAAAAAATAAAGAAAATGATATAAATTAAAATTATTATTACCACCATCTCAAAGCTTTTAATTTCTTATGAAAACATGAATGCAAATTTTAGTATTATAAAATTTTTATGGCTTTATTCTTAGAGAGATAGATAAAAATTAAAATGAACTGTGTATTATTTGTGATTTTGGTTGAGTTAGGTTTTTTAAGTTGCAGTTTTCTGTTAAAAATAAATTAGGAATTTCAGGAGAGTTTTTGAGAAGACAAATTGTATAAATAATTATGCTTTAAACATTGTGCAAAATAAAGGCTCTGAGAACAGGTGTGTTTCCTCTTCCTTTCATTTGGAATAAATCTTCAACCTTTGACAGTTGTGTTCATAGCACTTGGGATTTATTTAAAGCATTATTTGTTTCTGCATCTGAAAGTTTGAATATTTGATCTCATTTAGCCCTATAAGTGCTTGTTACATTTTCATCCTTATTTTGAAATAAAGCATTGACTTTTAGAGAGATTTTATAATTTTCATTAATTCATAGAACTAGCAGTTCTCAAATATCATTAAATTACCTATGAATAAAGAATTAAAAAACAGCATTACCTAGCCTATAATTTATTTAAAGAGTGATACAGAGATAATATTTTTGCTTTTGTCAATATAAAATATATAAATTAATACAATAAACATACTAGCCTCTTTTAAGCATGTCACATTTCAAAATATAATTATAACATATCTTATTTAAGTTAGTCAACGGAGCTTTGAATAATGAATAGAGTGAAAAATTGAAAGCCTTGCACTTCCTTCTATATGTTCAACTTACTTGTGGTAGAAGACAATAAAAACTTAACTTCATTTTTACTGAATCTTTACAATGGCATATCTTCATATTAATAATTCTTTCATTTGCTTCTATAAAATACTACTTTGTAAACCAAGTCTTTGAAAGCTTGTTTTACTTGCTGGCTCCTCAAGGTATAAATAAAAGGGTTCAAAATGGGAACAATTGATGGGTTGAGAACGGCCACTGCCCTGGTTCATGATGCCCTTTCTTTTGCAGAAGGTTTCACATAGATAAAAATGCAGCTTCCATAAGACATGGAGATGACAATCATGTGGGAGGAACAGGTGGAGAAAGCCTTTTTCCTCTGACTGGCAGATGGGAACCTCAGAATGGTGCCGATGATGCAGATGTACGACAGAATCACTAGAGCTAGTGTGAACAGCAGAGTGATGAAGGCAAAGTAAAAGCCAATCATCTCTAAACTCCTTGTATCTGAGCAGGAGAGTTGCAAAATTGGGAAGTAGTCACAGGAGAAGCACAGAAATCTAACTTGAGGACCAGCATGAGTGGTGGGAAGATTTTCAGAAATCCCGCGAGCCATGAGGTGAGGACAAGAAGGGTGCAGACTCTCTGATTCATGATGACGGTGTAGTGCAGTGGCTTGCAGATGGCAACATAGCGGTCATAAGACATAGCGGTTAGAAGGAAGAACTCAGACACACCCATGGAGATGAAGAAAAATAGCTGAGCCAAACAGTTGTTATAGGAAATGGTCTTGACTTGAGTAATTATTGACCCCAAAAATCTAGGGTTGGAAACACTGGTGAATGTAATTTCTAAGAAGGAGAAATTCCTGAGGAAGAAGTACATAGGAGTCTTTAAGTGAGAGTCGAGCAATGTAAGGATGATGATGGTTACATTTCCCGTGACACTTAATATGTAACTCATTAATAAAAAGACAAAAAGTACATGTTGAAGTTCTGGGTCGTCTGATATGCCCAACAACACAAACTCTGTGATCACAGTGTGGTTTCTCATACTGATGTTTTTGTTTTAAACAAAATCTATTGGTGAAAGTGAAAATAAATAATTTAATTTAGTAATATGAAATTAGAAGAATAAAGACTAAAGAAGTTTGGTATATGAAGATACAGGAAAGACATGCCTCAGAGGAGAGTCAAATGAATCTAATGGTATGTAATAGAGCCATATAGAAACCTACTCTTCTATGAAGTAGCTAAACCACATTTTTTAAAAAGGAGACTAAATGGACTTACTTTGCATGGGGCATTAACATTGCTCTAAGAAGCAATTTATCTTCAAATTAAAACATAGACTTCAAATTAAAACACCAGTACCAGATGTGAGGCACCTTCTATGATCTGTTGGCCAAGCATCTCCCAGAGACTCTCAAAACAATACCAACTTTTGGTTTACCACAAAAACTACAAAGTAATACCCAACTGCTAACTTAGTCTATATACAGGATCAGAATATTCAACTCAAACTGCATTGGAAGCTTCGGTTTTGTGGAATCATCCTCATAGTGCTGGAAAGTGCTATGCAGGATTTTGGGTGCAGTTAACACTGGTCACATTCAGGTATAGACCCTTTGTGATATGACATGAAATCACTGAAAGTATATGCTTACCATGTCAAGAGTGACAAGAATGTTCTGGGGGTACCCATGCCACCATATTGGATTTGAGACCTGCTCTACTGGAGAGAACACATGCCTTCCACTGTAGAACTGGCCAAAGGTCTATAATAGGAGAAAGATGTCACAGTTCCTCTTGGTGAATATACTGTTTTTTTCCAAACTGACATGTATACTGCCTTCTAAATATTCATGTTTATAGACATAGACAAGTGTAGCTGTCAGCTTTGGTTTAAGAAACTTTTTTTAGCAGTGGGGGATGGGTCAACATGCTGGAAATAAGTGGCTGCTGAATGTGTGGTCCCAAATAGGATACCTCTCATGCCTTACTATCTACTGATACCCAGTGAACATTGCAGAAAAGGAGCAGTATAAACTGTGGGAACCATAGAATGGTGACGAGTGTTGCACGGCTCTATATTTGGATAGGACATGCTGTTGTCATAGTGAACTCAAAACAGCTGTGAGCTACTTACAAAAAATTTGTAAAATAAAGCTATATTTTAAAGCAATATATTTGAATACACAGACACACACAGAGAGAAAGACACACACAGACACACACAGAGACAGGCACACATACATTATATGTGTGTGCATATATATATATATATATATATATATATATATATATATATATATATATATATGTAATCTCCTGTGAAATGATGCAATGGCTTCCTCTCTGTTAAAATTATTACAATTATTTATTCATTCTTCTTAAAGGAGAAGCTATTGAAACATACTTTATTGAAAGGGAAAACATATTTAAAGATAAATGTTTATAGATCACTCATCCATGAGTTTATATAAAGCCTCAACCTATTTCCACAATTTTTCCACATGCATTGCTTCTTTGAAGTATAGGTTGCTGAAATAGGATTTATTATTTTCACCTGTAGTTTGAATAATCAGACATTGTTTTCCAGTTTCTAAAAATGCATGGTTTTAGGAAGATGCATGCAAGATTTCTTGTAATTCTGATGTCATATGATAATTTACAAAATGTATTGAGTGGAATTGATATACTAGCTGGAAGAAAGGAAGACAGTAAGCAGAAGTTAACTCAGGAGATGAAATGTGGTCTTGGAACTTGTGTCCAGAGAGCAAAGTGCCGGGAGGTGAAAGCATCATAAACCAACGAGCTGTTGCAATCAATCTTTTCTCTCTTCAGCCAAACTTACTTTTCCTAATAAACACACGGACTATGCTACACTTGGGAGATAATTTGTTCTCAGTTCCCTTGGGATTGGCTAAATACAGGACTGAAATATTCTACAAAGTGTCCTTTTTTAAGAGTACCATCCATGTTTAATTCATCTGTAAATTTTTAGAGCACAGATGAACAACTAATGAAAATTATTTAATATATTTGCAAATCATCAAAATTTAATTTGATACTGGTGAAAATATAACATGGTGCATTAATTACGGATATCAGTATAAAGAGCATCTCAAAAACTAAAAGCACCCCCCATGACCCAACTATACCATTACTGGGCCTATACCCAAGACTCTAAATCAGTGATTGTCAACTGTGGATCACGAGTACTTTGGGGATTGAATGACCCTTTCAGAGGAGTCACCTAAGAACATCCTGTATATCAGATATATCACGATTCATGAGAGTAGCAAACTTACAGTTATGGAGTTGCTACGAAAATAATTTTATAGTTGGGTCACCACCACCTAAGGACCTGTGGTAAAGGGTCATAGCATTAAGAAGGTTGGGAACTACTGTAGTCTAAATTTACCATAGACATCTTTGCACATCCATGTGATTTTTTTCTCAATTTACAGTAGCAAGGAAATAGATCCAGCTTACTGTCCAGCAACCGATGAATGTGTGATATGCATACTCAATGAAATTTTATCTAACCAGAAAGGAAAATTAATAATGAAATTTATATAAAAAGGAATGGACTTGGAAATTCTTATATTAAGCAAGGCTACTCACACTCAGATAGACAAAAATGTCATATTTCCTCTTGAGTAAATTCTAGATTTTCAATGCTCTGTGTGTGTATATGTGCGCAGCTGTAGTGTGATTCCTGGCCATGAAACTAGAAATGATACCACAAGAGAGGAGGGAGAATGTTTTTAACGACAAGCATATGGAAGTAGAGATTATGACATGAAAGTGGAAAGGAGCTAGTGGTGAAGGAAGGGCGGAGAGCCTGGGCAGGTAAAATCCAAAGAGCACAGTGTGAATGAAGATGCCCTAACGAACCAAGTACTTTCTGCTTTTTAGTTTACGAAATAAAAATCAGAATGCTTTAAAGTGTATTTTTATCCTTTTATTTTTACAGTAATAATGATGTGAGATGGAAAAATATCACAGGAGTATATAAGGATATATGGATAGTTGTAATACTTGCAAACTGGCTTCCATTTCTTTCAAATCTTCCAATTAAATTGCACACAATATTATATTCTACCAAATCCTTATTCTATGTATTGACTCAGAAAAGCCTTACTTACCCTGTTAGAAACAATGTGTTCCTTATATTCCACACATTTACAGTGTTACAGTTAATCAAGGTGTACAATTTTATGACAGAAAATACTCTTCAGGTTTCCTTATGATTTTACTTTTCTAGTTAGTATTAGTAAACAGTGCCATTCATGTTCTACCCTTTAAATAGTTGATTAGGGCTAGGGAGGGCTGCATATGATTCCTATACTATACTGTACACAGTCGCATGCTATATATTTTACAAACTACATCCTCTAATAACAGATACTGAGTAGAAATTGTTTGTTCATGTCTATTCACTGCTAATTAGGAGTTAACATTGTATTGAACTTAATGTGTCATCTATTAGGCAGAGATAGATCTGTACATTAATGTGTAACTTCAAATTTTAGGTTGATATAAAAAGTAATGTGGTTTTTTATGGAACTTTATACACATATGTCATTCCTTATGCTTATTTAATCCCCTCTATACTACACCTCCTCATCCATTTTTCAAACTTTTCCTTTATGTTCTGACTTGCCTGTGCATGTCTTGTCCTCTGCAAAGTCACTATAGTTTCTTACAGTTAGAAAGCTTTGAAATCTATAAACAATAAAACAAGCCTGTGAGGTAAGATGTGCCCACTGGCGCAGTAATGGCACAGCTGTTAATCAGTGTATCCAATGGCTGTCTGGTTGGATTTGAGGCCCATTTTACAAGATAGATTCTTATTTGTTACTATAACCCAAATTTAAAAAGATAGCATAACTGAGAAGGGCTTATGCTCAAGGGATTAACCTAATGTTAATTCGTTTAGTTATCATGGTGCAAAGCTGCTTTCTAAAAATTTTATTTGTATCTACAGACAAATGTGACTTCCAGACTTACTCATATTTTTTTTGCAATAGAAGATAGTGAATACAGAGACTCCTGGGGTAAGTGATGAATAAGTGATGCTTAATTGTTCAGCTCAGACCAGTACATGTATACATCTCTCTGAAAGGTCCAGGAATCATTTCAAAAGAGGTAGTAGGAAGATTGTAATAGTGTTAAAATAAGGAGAAGTACTAGAAAATGCTGTCTGCTGGCCATGGCTTGCACAGCCAGTGCAGTCATAACCTTATAGCAGCTCTGGGTGTCTGCAGCGAGCTGACACAAGACTTGGCCCATCAGTAGTCAATCATGCATCATGGAAAGTCTCATGCAGCTCTACCACTTACTCATGAACTACTGGCTACTGATGGGTTCTGGGAAAGGAGTAGTCAATCTTTTTAGTTGTGTTCCTACTAAAGAGTTCTCCAGAGTCCAATGGATAGTTCAAGACCATGGTCTGGAGAGATAGATAGATGGATAGATGATAGATAGATGGGTAGATGATAGATAGATGGGTAGATGGATAGATGATAGATAGATAGATAGATAGATAGGCAGAGAAACAGAGAGACATGTGCAGACAGAAAAGCAGAAAGTAAAGACAGACAGAAACAGAGACATAGAGAGGAACTTTTAAGAAGGAAAGTGGTGGGGTAATAGGAAATGGAAGGAGTATTTGAGAAGATGGGTGCTTACAGTAATCAAGGTGGACTTTATACACTTATAAAATGAATAAAGAACAAATTCAGTAAAATCTACTAGATAAATAAATAAAATTTCCTTATATTATAATGAAACCTCCCAGGCTCCTTTAAATAGGTAGGGTCCTATGCTACGTTCTTTGATCACTGAGCCATCTCTGCAGCCCACTCTTACATACTTTGTATCCAAATGTACACTTGCAGGGTTATACTGTTTGTAAGGGCCACATTCTGCAATAAATGAAATTAGAAAGATTTAATTTCCCTGATCCTGTCTATTATGTCAACTATGTAAATATTGCAAATCTTAAGTGATTTCTGGTTGACTAATTGATTAACAAATAAAAAAAGATTTCCTCACAGGGTCTGAGATTTGCTTATTAGAAATATTTCCCCCAGAACTCAAATGTAGGCCTTTGTTCTCTCTTGGGAGAGATAGATCTCAGTAAAATGAAAAGCTATTCTCTATTATATAACACCATATATTTTCTAAGTTTATTATTCTTTCTAAAATCTTCCTTTTAAGCATTTTTCTTAATCAATACATGAGATGTTTGAATTAAAATGAATGAATCTTATGGATTCAGCATTCATAGTTGCCAGGTTGTTTTAAATGGAAGAAAAAGGAAAAGAAGATGCAGATTATGTCCCATTCTCCAAACCTATTCCCAACTCTGACATCATCCACTGAGTGAAGACACTGACAGAAGAATGACACATAATTTTTTCAGCGATTTTCAAGGACTCTGAATTAACGGTATGATTGCACATCAGCACGACATCTGATGGCTGCCCTAAGGAGAGAAGAATCTAGGAAGCCATTTGTTTCTATAGTTTCTAATTTGTTGTTGGTCAGTGAGAGGATTTTCATGCAATGTTTGGAAGTGCGAGTGTAATATATCTGTTCTTCTTTGCATAAAGAGGGATGAGCTAATATTATACAAAGTGGTTTTCAAAAAAACTATTTTTAAAAAATTTATTAATATGAGTATTTTGCCTGCATGTGTTTTTTGTATTCCATGTGCATGCAGTGCCTACAAAGGGCAGAAGAAGGCATTGGATGATTATGAGCCAGCCTGTGCTGGGTGCCAAGCCCAGGTCTTCTGCAAGAGCAACAAGTATTTTTAACTCCTCATCTACCTGTACAGTCTCCCATAGTGGTATTTAGAATGGTACAACAACCAGGCTGCCACATCAAATCAGCAAGTATATTATGGAAAAACCTCAAAATTTCACGTGAAACAAAAAAATGCAAAGTAGGGATATTTCTTTAATATGAAATTCTGGAAGAGACAACACTCTCATTAGTAGCTGAAAAATAACCTGTAGATATTTGATTTAATTTCAAACAGATGTAGGAGATATCAGAGAAATGAATGAAAGGATGCAGGAGAAGAAAGCTTAATGGAGAACATGAGCCTTGAAAGCATTACTGGCATGCATGGAAATTGTATTTCTATTTTTTCAGTCATGTTCTAGTAGAATACTATTTGTGCCTAAGTATTGATTCACTGTTTTGAGAAGAACACAATCTGTGCAGTACATGTTTGAAAGCTTCCTTCACCTGCTGGTTCCTTAGGGTGTAAATGAACGGGTTTAGCAAAGGGGCCACAGAAGTGTTGAGCACAGCTACACCTTTATTTAAACTTACCCTTTCCTTGGCTGATGTTTTCATGTACATGAAGATACAGCTCCCATAGGTAATGGAGACAACAACCATGTGTGAGGAGCAGGTGGAAAAGGCCTTTCTCCGTTGTTGCGCTGAAGGGAACTTGAGGATGGTTTTGATGATCAGAGTGTAGGAGAGGATCACTAAGATCAAGGTGATGACGAGTGTCATCACAGCTAAGGCAAAAGCCATGAACTCTATTAAACGTGTGTCTGTGCAGGACAGCTGCAGGACAGTAGTGTCACATAGGAAGTGATCTATTGTTTTGGAAGCACAGAAATCCAGTTTGAGTCCCAAGATCAAAGGAGGGAAGATGGATAAGAACCCAGTCACCCAGGAGCTGAGGACCAGTAGGTGGCACACTCTGCTGTTCATGATGATGGGGTAGTGCAGTGGTCTGCAGATGGCGACATAGCGGTCATAGGACATGGCAGCCAGGAGGTAAAACTCTGTGATTAGTAATAGGAAGAAGAAGAATAGTTGACATACACAAGCATTGTAGGAAAAGTTTTTGTCTCCAGTGATAATGCTCATCAAGAACTGTGGAATGCAGGCTGAGGTGAATGCAATTTCTAAGAAGGAGAAATTCCGGAGGAAGAAGTACATTGGAGTCTTGAGGCGGGGATCCAGCAGGGTGAGGATGATGATCACTGAGTTCCCCATCAGGCTCAAGATGTAATTGCAAAACATAAACAGGAAAATCAGAATTTGTAGCTTAGGGTCATCTGTCAGTCCAAGTAAAATAAACACTATCTCCACAGATTGGTTCTTCATTTCTCTTTTGTCCTAAAAATTTGCAGGTAATAAATTAAAAGTTGTAATGGCAATCCCAAATCAACTAATATTATACATCACACATTAAAAAAAAAAACCCAGAATACTTTTTCCCTTTTAATCATAGTGAATTCCATTTACAGTATAAACCATGCAAAAGCATTTTAATGAATTTAGAGTTCTGAACATATCTTTCGCCTCATTAGTATGTGTCTTAGTTAAGCTTTCTATTGTTGTGATAATACACCATGAAAAAGACAACATGGAGAGGAAAGGCTTCAAAGGGTTTACTTCACCTTACAGCTTATAAGTCCATAATGAGGAAGGGCAAAAATGCAGGGATGGAAACTGAATGCAGGAACTGATGCAGAGGCCGTGGGGAAGTGCTGTTTACTAACTTGCTCTTCCTACCTTTCTTAGCCTGCTCTTAGGACCGCTTGTCCTTATTGACCATTCCTCAAGAAATGCAACACAGGCTTGTCCACAAGTCAGTTTGATGGAGAGATATTTTCAATTGAGGATCCCTCTTCACAAATAAACATGGCTTATGTCAATATGACATAGTCTAGCCAGTAAAATATAAGACTCAGAATCTTATGTAACAAAGAATTGAGTGAGTCTCCTTGGTCCATTTACAGGAGGCATTTCAAGTATGTGAAATACGATTATGTGAAATTAAGAGACTGTCTTTCCAGATTTATTTCAATAAACTGTTAAAATGTGTGGCATTTGGAAATTTCTCAATTAATTCTCTTGAATAAATTGCTGTTTCAGTGATACAATGATTATAGTACATGATGAAGTTCCCACCAGCTATAGTAACTCCCAAGTTAGGGATTCACATAAATGACATGATATGAGTAATACTAAATGTGAAGCACTGTGGCTTGTGTCAAAGCAAAGGTCAAAGCAGGCTGTTTTCAGAAGTCACGATTTTAGAATTATTCTATTTTATAAAATCTGTCCTGCAAGATTTTATTCAAATTATTATTAGAAGTCAATTCATAGAACATTCATTAAATAAAGAATTAGTGACATCTCCAGCAAAAAATATTTGCTAGATCTTTAAGCAACCATAACATAATCATTTAAACCACTAAAATAGAAAACATACAAGATCATATGTTCTGCATTGTGAATGCTAAATAAAAGTATTTCCAACTCCTGAAGTACGAATTACTCTTTAGAAACAGGAAAAATGCAAAAATAAACATATAAAGGACCAATGGATAATTGAAAATCAGTGTTCCTTTTTTGTTAATTATAGGAATTAAGGATACACATGAGCATTTGGCTATTTCAATTGTTCTTAAAGGAACTGAAGATCTGAGATAGGATATTATAGGTAGATGAAGCTGCCTGGGACAAAGCAAACCTAATGTATCACTCAAGCTTTGGAAAAAATGCTCAGTATTATCATGTTTATTCATCTCTAATAGGACCATAAACAACTGTAAGGAACAGTACTGTGATCATAAAGTTCTTTGGACACATTGATGTTCTAAAACAATATATCACACAGTATTCTCATTTATGCAAATCTTCTTATTGGTAACATGGATATGAATAATTTATAATTTTGTACTTACATTAAATTTTCATCATATGAAATTATGGACGTTTTCTGCTGTAACAATTACATACACCATGCATCTTCATAACATGCAGTATAAGGGAAAAAGCACAAATCACAGTATGGATTATAAGACCCACAAGCCAAGAAATAGAGTTGCATGTGATTTTCGTGGATCTTATGAATATCACATACAATTGAAAGATTTTCTAATACTAAAACATTTTTCATAATCGCTCACAATTATCTCTCTATTAGTCAGCATAAGAAGATATTAAAACACTAACCCTTTATTAACTTAACAGCTTTCTTGAGTTGAACATGTAGATTCTGCCGGATTTATGCATCTGTATGTCAGTTATTATCCTAGTGGACAAAGAGTGTGGATGGTACATTCCCTCTTCCTCATTCTGTCCTAAAATGTATGACAGATTTGCTTCTTTACATGTTGCCTATTTTTGACTAAATTAAAGTATGGTAGGAAGGTATGTGGAATTGTATTTCTATAGCATTACAGTTCATTTATTTAAAGTATTTTAAGCCTTGCTAAATGTGACATACACCATATGTGGAAATTCACCACCTCTGAAATAATGAAGATTTTATAACCCTGTTTCCTATAGGAAAACATTTAATAAGAACAAATAATTCTCAGGGTAACTAGACCTAACAGTATCATTTCCTAAGGGATGACAGATTGTTTGATGCAGAGTGCTGTTATTAAAAATAAACATTCACACACAAACTTTTACCTCTTTTAATTGTGCTTCTGGAAATTCTATTACTGATTAATATTTGATTGCCTAACACACACTCATTTTTTTTCTGAAATCAGTTACACAGTCCTGAGTTTAAAATCAGAAAAAAAGATTTCAAGTGAATATGAAAAATGATAAACAGATGAGGAAAGATAACCTGTTGTATACCAACTAACTCTAAGATCAATGCTTTATTCTACAAATACCCTGGTTCCTCTTGGCTTGTTTGAAAACAGAACATTTTCAATCCCAGGACCATGTCAAAACATGGAAAGATTCCAAACATGTCTACAGTTGCATAATTCTTTGTAAGGCTGAACCTTACCTTATTTTGTCATTCTCTTAGAGGTTGGTTAAGTTGGTTAACAGTTTCCAATTATAATAATTAGAACAATAATAATATCTAAAATTGTGTATGAATATTTTATGGTGTATTTTCAAAAACATAAACCTCTCAATGTTTAAAATGATGTTAACAGAATTCGGATGAATTCTTCATAATGGAATTGCTGAATCAAAAGTAAAATAATTTAACCAAAACTAAATAAATACTTTATCTGGGTTCAATCAGTTACCAACATTAACATACAAGTGCTCCTGTTTCATTCTTCACAACTGAGTGGGTTTTAAATATTCAATCCTTTATAGCTGATAGATTTTTTTTTAGAATTATGTCATATCTCTCTTCTCTACAAACACATTACTTCTTTATTTCTTTTGTCACATGAGAGAAATTCCATCCACTGCCTTTGGCTTCTCGTTTAATTATTTTTGCATGCTGAACTCCAGTACCATCCTTTTTATGAAAATAATCTTGATTTCATTTATTTTTGATGAAGGTACTGCACAATGTGTATACATTGCCTTTTCTCAGTCCTTTTATTTGCTGACACTCACGTAGGCTCACTCCCATGACTTAGATATTGCTAAAGTAAACATGGTTATCCATACATCTCAAGTAGGGATAACTAGCACTGAAGGCCTTTTTAAAATTCAGATAATGGCCTTTTACTTTTACTACTTATGTTTTTCTGTAGAAGCAGTGAAAATAAGTTCTTTTCTACTTTCAAAGATCTGTATATTTCTTAAAGGAAATAATGCTGAATGTACAAGTAAAAGCAAAAAACTAGAAAACTATGAATAAAAAGGAACAAGTTGACAAGTATTTTTATTTCTTTCCTTAGCTCATCGTTGTAGAACTGGTATTAAACTTCAAAATATTTTTGCAAAGCCATATGGAAACCTAGTTTTCTGGAAACTTAACAACACATATGTGTATACACACACACACAAACACACACACACACACACACACACACACACACACATACACATATATATATGTATATAATACACACACACACATACATACACACACACATATATGTATGTAATACACACACACACACACATATACACACACACACACATACACACACACACACACACAGACACAAACACACATATATATGAAAGAAATTTTAATGAAGTCACTATGTAACCGGTGGATAGAATATCCAACTAGACATCTCATTTCAACAAGAAACACCCCAGGTACTAGGAATGGTTTACACCTTGTTGAGTCATTTACAATACAAGTCACTAGGAAAGAAAAACCTCTATGGATGGCAGGTTTCCAGTGTAGTATTACTTAGTTTTCAATGGTTGTAAAGGAATTTAAGGCTCTTATCTTTCAGAACTACCAACTTATTTATCTATCAAGACCCCAATTAAGAGACAAGAGAACAGAAAAATATGTTATAAGCGAACCCAAAGATACAAAAAAAGACCTCTTCCTAAGGCAGCAATGAGATTTAGAAATTTGCTAAGGAGTGCTTGATCAGAACACATTATATGACATTCTCAATGAACTCATAAAAATACTTTTAAAGTTATTCACCCAAAAAATATTTCAGTCCAGGAGGTAGTGGCACATGCTTTTGATCCCAGCACTTAGGAGGCAGAGGCAGGTGGATTTCTGTGAATTCAAGACCAACTTCAGCAATAGAGCCTTATTGTCAGGTAACAGAGGATAACCAGTAGCTTTGGCAGTAGCCCTGGAATAAAAGTTTCATGACTCTCATGCATGGAATCAGTCACTTTGTGATTGGGTTTTAGGTTGTCCCTAGACAGTGATTTTAAAAGATGACCTTCCTCATTGTGCATGATCATGGTTCTGTCTAGGGTGTATTAAAAGAGATAAAAAGTGAATTTTAACTTTCCAGACCTCACTGTGAGACACTAATCTAATTCTGCCCTTGAGAAAGTCTCAAAACTTCAAACTCCTACCAGTTCTTTTACTACGGGGCCTCACTGTCAGATCTAAGGGTGTGAACATGGATTAGAATAGAGACGCACCCTTGATTTTCTTAGGCCTGTAGCTTACATAAGCCAATGTCTCTTGATGAAAATGAATCTCTCTAATAAAAATTATAAACCTAGTGTATCCATTTATACTTTTGGGGTCCATATATACTTATATACATATACATATACATACATATACATACATACATATACATATACATACATACATATACATATACATACATACATATATATACATATATATATATATATATATATATATATATATATATATATATATATACACACTTATATACTTGGGAAGAAGAAATCTCAGTTGAGGAATTACCTGTGTATCAGATTAGCCTGTGGGCATTTCTGTGAGGCATTCATTGATTCCTAATGGATGTAAGAGGTTCCAGGTTACCATGGGCAGTGCTGTCCTTGAGCAGATGGGTCTGGGCTATATAAAAAAGGAGGTTGGGAACCCTGTGAAAGACTGGGAGGGAGAATTCTAGGAGCCAGAGAGGTCAAGGTCACCGACAGAACATGGTCCACAGAATCAACTGTGCAGAAGTTACATGGGCTCACAGAGACTGAAGTTGCAATCATGGAGCCTGCATGGGTTTCCATGAGCTCCTATGCATATATGTTAAGGTTATTTAGCTTAGAGTTCTTGAAGGAATCCTAACAGTGGGAGTGTGTATGTGTTGGGGGCTGTGTTGGGGCAATGTCTGTCTCGTTTACCTGCTCTTGATATCCTTTTCCTTCTACTGAGTTGTGTCTTCCAGCCTTGATATGAGGATTTCATGCCTAGTCTCATTGTATCCTGTTATGGATATTTGGCTGATATTCCTGGAAGACCTGCTCTTTTCTGAATGGAAAAGGAAGAGTAGGTCTGGGGAAGAGGGGAGGTGCTAGGGGCAGGGAATGGGAGAAGTGGAGGGAGGGGAGACTGCAGTCTGGTTGTATTGTTTGAGAGAAGAATAAATAAATTTAAAGGCAAAACAAAACAAAAGACAAAAACCTGTCTTTCTCAAGTTGGCTTTGGTCAATGTTTTCTCATGGCAACCAAGGCAAATTAATCCATCCTCAAAACATAAATAATAAGATCACAGTCCTTTCATTCATGTTGTGGAGTCCTTAGCTGCCAAGAGATCTGCATTTCAGGAATTGTCCACGTTGGAAGTGCAGAGTACAAGCTACTCCTGAACTGTAAACTAACTGTCCATATGCAAGGCTATCTTCTTCCACAGCGAGAACCTCAACGTGTTTTAACAATTACAGGCTAGACTGATGAGAGCTGTATGTACTGGTTCTTTCTGATTTCCTAGCAGTAACTTTGCTTAGGTTGAGATTGTATAAAAGGAGACTTTTATGTAGTGCTTAAACTGTAAAATGACCCAAGCCTTCTAAATTTAATTATCCATCTAAGATGTTATGGTGAAATCTGTGACTGTATAGACATTTGCTGTACGCCAACCAGAAAATGAGCTAAAGTTAAAACAATAGCAACAACAACAACTGCTGTTTTTTACTACAATGGAAAACTATGTTACGATTTCTCCAGAAATAGACTTGGATTTATGATTGTCAAAATCCTCCCTCTTTCTCTCTGTCTCTCTGTGTCTGTCTCTGTCTCTGTCTGTGTCTGTTTGTCTGTCTCTCTCTTTCTTTCTTTGATACACAGTCTCATTCTGCAGGTCAGACTTGCCTAGACTTGCTATGTAACCTTGGAGCATCTCAAATTTGTGTTAAGATGATGAGGAGGGTGTTCCTTATCACCCTTTCCCCCAAGTTAGGATTGCAGGTGTGACCCTCCATATGTGGCAAAAGTTGATGTTTCTATTAAAGAGATGAATATGCGTGAATTGTATTAAATGGTGAGATTAAGATATTTAAAAATAGGGCCGGAGAGATGACTCAGCCCTTAAATCCTAGGCTCACAACCAGAGATATAAGAATATCTAATAATAAATAAAGAATGGGTAGACAATTTATTAACCAAATAGACTCAAAATGGAGATCTGCATGATTTAGGAATGGCTTCCTTGTCAATATTTGATAAAAGGTTTTGTGCCAAATTTACATGTTCTTCCACAACTAAATAAACAGATAAGTTCTTCCTCCCCATAAAGCCACTGTAAAATACTGTGATATTCAACATGAAACACCATGTCCCTGAGATATTCTTTTCTGTTCCCAAGGATTAGCCAAGATAAAGTGACATTGAACGTTGGCTACGACTGGAATATTTGCAAAACATGTCTGAAAGAACTCTGACCCCACACATGTATGTCAGAAAGAAGCATGTGAATGTTATCCATAGAAGGATGGAAGGTATTGCTTTCCTGCATGCACACTGAAGGCAGATGTTCCTCTGACTGCTGCTCAGTGCACAGAGCAAAGCAAGCTGAGGATGTCGACACATATCGTTTAATCACGAAAGCATTTTCCTTGTGGAGGTCAGGTGCAGGGCAGCGTGGACAAGATGGGTGGTAATTTTGAGTGCATGGGAGGATGATAAGAGCCACCCAGCCAGAATACCACCTTGGATATTTTGGGTGAACCCTGTGGAGAATACTAGCACCCACCACAGTTGCCTCCTGTTAGTAAGCATCAATAAACACCCCAAAAGATGGCAGGTATCACACACACACACACACACACACACACACACACACACATACATACACACATATATATAAATTTTATATATATATATATATATATATATATATATATATATGTATATATATATGGGAGTTTGCAGATTTTTAAGGTATATTTTTAATTATGTGTATGTGTGAGTATCTGTGTGATACATGTACGTGAGTTCTGGGGGATATAGAGGCCAGAGTAGCTGGATACCCTTGGAACCAGGATTATAGGTGATTGTGAGAGAGCTGACATGGGTACTGGGAATTGAACTCAGGTACTTTGGAAGCACTGTGCTCTTAACAACTGAGCCATTCCTGAATATTTATTTATATAAATCATAGCTTTAAGTGGGTATGATTGAAGAATGTTATAAGAGAAATACATTCCATAATGCAAACTTTTTGATAAATATGAGATGAAGTGTATATGTGTACATACACCCATATGTAGTATATATGAATATGCATGCTTAGAATAAATATATGACTACTTCATACCTTCTGTGTATATATGATTTTTATTTGTGTATTTGTACACTAATATGTATGTACTCTCAAATTCTAGAATAGTTTAAACAATGCATATATACAAATAAAGTATAAATTTTAAATATCTGCCTAGCACTATACAGATTATTGCCTTCTCTTGATATAATCTGTGAAAAATATTTGATCCCGAATGGAGAGGCCATTTCTTCACTAAATTCTATAGTAGGTGTTTTCTGCATAATTGTCTACAATTTGTATCTGTTTAAACATATATATTCATGTATATCAGTTACATTTTGGGAGATTGATGCTAATTTATTTGTATGTTGAGATTTTGGGAAATTTATAAATATAAACATTTGTACCTAAAGTTTAAATGAATAATGGACTATGCTGCCTCACCAGTAAAGAATCCAATGTTTACTGGAGCATAATTTATGAAAGCAAGAATCAGCTAACACAGCATGGTATAAATAGAAAATCCATACATTTCATTAATTGATATGGTATTTAAAGTCCTTTTCAAAGGCAAGGTGACTCTGGAATTTCTACAATACGTTTTGTTTCACACCAATTGGTTATCCATTATCAAATTTTCATTCTTGAAACATACAGATAAGTGAATTATATATACTAAACTGGTTGTAATTATGTCTTTAGGAATATGTGTGTGTGTATCCACATATGTAACAATATAC
Organism: Cricetomys ansorgei; assembly: GCA_026225945.1. Classification (NCBI taxonomy): domain Eukaryota; kingdom Metazoa; phylum Chordata; class Mammalia; order Rodentia; family Nesomyidae; genus Cricetomys; species Cricetomys ansorgei. Next base: position 45,593 of record JAMJFZ010001848.1, on the reverse strand, counting down.
ACTAATATATGCTTATACATTTTGGCATATATATCCATATACACATGCAAAAATATGTATGTAACACCAATTAATAAAGAAAGAGATCATAACTTTGAAAGACAGCAAGGAGGGTTACATTGCAGGGTTTGGAGGTAGAAAGCAAAGTGGGAAATGATGCAATTACTTTATAATCTACAAATAAACTTTTAGACGCCACAAAGTGTATTTTAAAGGTGTAGTAGACCAAATATATGCATGCTTAGAAATGTCGCTCTTATATCCATGTATACTATGTAAAATATTTTCCTGAATATAACTCATACAGCATTGATACCTGAAAAACAAATAAAACTTAAAAATTACAGTAATCCAATATTAGAAGAAAAAGGTGTTAGAAATTCTAGGGAATGCAATTTTAATTGGATGATTGAAAAATCACATAAACAGTTTAAAAGACTTTGCAAAAAGAAAAAAAAGACTAAGAATAGAGGGCCAAATTGATATAAGTAGGCCATTGCCATCTGCTATGTCATTCTCTACATTGACCGTCACGTGCCCCTCACTCACAGGCCACATCATTTCACGTACTTGTGAAAAACAGCATCTTCCTCGCCACGTTCATGAAGGCTTGCTTGACTTGCTGGTTCCTCAGGCTGTAGATGAAGGGGTTCAGCATGGGCGCTACAGAGGTATTCAGCACAGCAACACCCTTGGTCAAAGAGGCTCTATCTGCTGCTGAGGGCTTAATGTACATAAAAATGCAGCTTCCATAAGAAATGGAGATGACGATCATGTGGGAAGAACACGTGGAAAAGGCCTTTGTCCTCTGACTGGCAGAAGGAATCTTCACAATTGTTCTGATGATGTATGTGTAGGACAGAAATATTAACGCCAAGGTGAACATGAGGGTAAAGACTGCGCAGGAGAACCCCATCCTCTCCAGGAATGCTGTGTCTGAACAGGAAAGTTGCAGCAGGGGGAAATAGTCACAGGTAAAGTGGTCAATGACCTTGGGCCTGCAGTAATCAAGCTGTAGGAGCAACATGAGTGCGGGGAAGACGATTAGGAAAGAAGCCAGCCAACAAGTGAAAACAAGCGCTGTGCAGACTTTCTGACTCATGATGGTCAGGTAATGCAGGGGCTTGCAGATGGCGATGTAACGATCATAGGACATGGCAGCCAGAAGGTAAAATTCAGTGACTCCCAAAAGGATGAAAAAAAAAAACTGAGCTATGCAGTTGTTGAAGGAAATGGTTTTATCCCCTGAGATAATGGTGCCCAAGAACCTGGGTATAGTGACAGTTGTGAAGGACACTTCTAAGATAGAGAAATTCCTGAGGAAGAAATACATGGGGGTCTGGAGGTGGGGATCCAGCAGGGTGAGGGTGATGATGGTCAGGTTCCCTGTGATGCTGAGTGTGTAGGTGATGAAGAGAAAGACAAAGATCAGAAGCTGGAGCCTAGGGTCATCTGACAATCCCAGAAGAATGAACTCTGTGGTTTCTCATTCTGCAGTTACTTAAAAAAATTTTTCTAGACCTATTAAGAAAAAACATGTAACCAACTTTAACTACAAAATGATAAATCTTTTAGTGTGGAGCAGGAATTTTGGAAAAAATATGCTTTCTCTACATTCAGCAGTATTGGAAGCCACACATAGTAGCATCAATTCCCTGCTTTTTGTAGGAAAAATTGATCCCTTCTTGAGAACAGATTTTCAGACTAAATTAATTGGTAATAAATCACATGAGTGATAACGACTATTGTGGAAAAAAGTTCTGGAGAAATTGTAGAGAGACAAGAACTTACAGAAGCTGTTTTTGGGCATGTAAATTAGTATAGCCACTATTGAGAATTATAAAGCAGCTCTCCAATGCCGTAGAACTACTGAGTGATCCATTAATCTCACCACTGGGTATATATGCAAGGGAAAGTGTATACATATGCGTAGGAAATACTAACACTTTCATGTTTATTGTGACACTGTTCTAAGACTTTCAGTGTGGAATCAACATTGTAACACATCAACAGATAATGTAGTATGAAAATACTATTCTCAGTCAGAGAAAAGACTGAAATCCTAGAATCTGTAGAACAGTGCCTGGAACTGGAGAACTTTATGTTGAGGAAAAGAAGACAAACACAGAAAGGCAAGTAGCATATATTTCATTCATATTTGCAGTTTGAAATGCTCATCCAAAAGAACAAATTGTTATTAGAAATTTTCAAGGGTAGTGTGTTTGGCTGGTCAGAGGTATGGGGAAAGGATGTTGGAATATGATTAATTCTTGCTGTGTTTATGCAGAAACATCATGTAATTCTATCAATGTGTAGAATACATGGGAATGAATCATGAAATATAAATAAGATAAAACAAAGAAACCCGAATGGATAGATGTCACACAGCCTGAAGTGGTAAGACAGGGGCTTGTAGGTAGACTTCTGGGGCCAGATACCTCTTATACTTCAGAGACGCTTTCAAAATATTACCACAAATAGCATCATCACCTTTGTGTCATTATTCCAATCTCCCTGAAAATTTCCCGTCATGTAAAAGTTTAATATATTCAGAATTACAATGAGAAAGATACTTTATTTTTAAGAAGGATTGTTTTGTCTTTAGCTATCTATCTCAATGTTTAAAATATCACTTTTTAAATTCCTCCTAAAAATTCCTCCATTGACCCTTTCAGAAGTAACATGTGCTAAAACCATTTTCTGTCAATAGCCTTAAGCATGAGGTTGGTAACGATCAGAGAGGTACAGAAGGAAACATAATCAGCAAAGCTTAAACCTCAGGTGTAGCGCATGTGACTCCCATAAGTTCATGATGCTTTAGTTGACCTATTGTCATTTTAAAAGCTTTCTTCCCATCTAATTGATTTTGCTTTCTATTTAAAATAAATGTTATTATCACCCATATTTAATCATGTCCCTTAATAACTTTATTTACCCAATATTATACTGTTTAAATTCAGTCACATGATTCTTTTCCCTTTGTTCTTTCACCTTGTCTCTATGAGCTGGCCTCTCCCATTGTGCTGCTTGTGGTGCTTAGTGTCTTTACTGTAACCACCATCAGAGTCACAGCCACCGGTACCAAACCCTTATCTCTACCATATACTTCTATGGAACTGCCGCTTGGCTCGTTAATTGTATTTAAAGTAGTTCTTTACAAACAACATGTCTGAAAGTGACTATCAACTATAGCAGAACACAGGCACACACACTCACAAGAGGTATTGATTCTAGAACTCTATACGGACTCTGAGTCACTTTTTCTATTTCCATGACATAGATAATACCTGTGGCATAAATTCTGCAAGATTATGATGAATATTCTGAGGTTATTATATTTAAACTGCACCATTGTCTCCTGTCAACTCTCCTGTTACTCTGTGTTTTTGAAAACTGAGATAGCATCAAACCTCCAATCAATGTAAACACAGTTCAGCATTGAGAATAATTTATTTAGGTTAAAGGAAACTTTAGTTCAGTTAATTGTTGTATATGTTATATAATCACCGGCTGCCATCCAACACAGCTCTCCATTCTACTCTTCATGGTAGCATGGAAGTCACTAGGACCCAAGTCTTAGGAGTTTTTCTCTGTTTTACAGGATAAATTTCATAATTATGTACTTCATCAGATATTTATATATAATTCCCCTGGTCCAATCTCCTCCAGCTCAGCAAATTTAAACAAAAGAACATATAAGAGTACTGGTTATTACTATTTTTAATAAATCATTATTTCTAAGTCCTTCTCCTAGCTCTACAATCTTGTTTTCTATCATCATCTACTTTATCAGGTTGATGTTGATGAATAGCATGGGTTTCTTAAACCAATTTGAGATCACAAATTTAACTTCTTATCAGATAGAAAGTAATTTCCTACTGGAAAGGATCAAAGAATTTTATCAACCTTCTCTCAGATTTATCATGCATCTGTTTTCTAAAGTTTATTAATTTTAGTATTTTTCTAAGTAATAATGCAATGATAAATTCCTGTTTTTCTTATTGGATAAAGCTATTAAGAAATTTAGGGAGATCTGTGCGAAAGTATGGGTGGGCAATGTACAGGATATGAAGAATACGGCAATGCATTTGACTCTTCCTTTGAACTTTCTCTATATAAATGCATAGCCTTATTTTTCTCCTGAGAGGGCTTGGCTTAGACAATCAATCTCTCAATTCCTTTCATGCATTTAAGCAAAATTACTGTTACACTTCATCCAAGGCATTTGAGAGATTTTTGCCATGGTAATGTAAAATAACATTGATCCTTAATATTTGTTAAGCATGATGTCTATAAAGCACTCTTAGTGCTTTCTTTCTGGGAACAGACTCCTATCTTGCCCTCTTAAATCCCTGATATCAAGTAAGAGCTTACAAAAACCCTCCATGTACCCAGCGATGATGCTCAAGGAAACTAAACTCTTTATTGAGGGATGCATTATGCTCAGGAGTCCCAGGTTGCTCTTGGGAAACTGACAGACTACGAAGACTCCATTACATTTCTTATGAAAATTCTCTGTGTTACACAATGTCATATTGTCTACTGGATGAATATTTTGCTTGTTCCTACTGTACTTTTTGAAAATTTCTGTGGTTTTTCAATTTTCTGTTTTTTCAATTACACCACAGAACACGTCTCCAAAAAAATGTACTTTAATGGTCATGTCACAAGTTTCCTCTCAAGTTCTTGAGTTTAAAATTTATTTAGAGTTTGGGTTAACACATTACACAAAAGAATAATTATCTAAATCAAGACACAGATAATATCTTCTTCAGTGTCTGATTATAAAATAGCTTTTTTCAGGATTTCTAGAGCTAAAGCACAATGTAGAATTCCTTGGAGACTTTCCATTAACCTCAGTAAAGCAATGACTTCTCAGGAGAAGACACTGAATTTTTGGCAGACTCATAACATTGTAATTCATTTTGCCTTAAAGCATGCTGATTTAGAACCCTGCAAAGAGCAGGAAGATGGTGCCAAGAGTGCCACTCACAATTCCTTTTTGTTAGTTTGTGGTGAATTTGGGTGCCTTGTCTGGAGAAATATGAACAAGTGGTATTAATCAAGGTAGAGCGATGACCACGTTCAGTTGTCAGCATTAGTATCACGTCCACAGAAAGAAATTACAGGAAAGGAAGACCATCAAATACCACTTTGTAAATTATCAACAGTGAACACTCATATTCTTAAGAGTACTTAGCAAATGTTGGTATCTAATATTTTCAGATCATTAATTATCCTGATATAATCAAGCAAGAGAGCAAAAGAAATAAACCATTAACAAAAATTATAGGAAAATGCTATGACTTTTCTCTTTAGGACATCTCTTAGGTCATGTGGCTTTCAGGCTCTAAGAATAGCTATACTAATATGTTATTTTTCTTTGAGTTGGAATCACATTAAAGTATGGGTAGGAGAGTCAAAGTACTTGTGGATTATTACAAGTGCGATTTATTGTTTTGAGTAAAGACTTCTGTGCTGAATCTCATGTATCTTCATTATACACTTCGATTTTTGTTATTCTGAAATACAGTATGGAGATTCAGAAAACTTGTACAGCAGGCATTAATTCCTACAGTCAGCTGACATCAAAAATCTCTGACCGACTCTAGTAAAAACATATTCCCTGAAACAGAGTATATAAGACTTTATTAAACACAGACATGTATAGTATTTCCTTGCTTCTACTCATGAGAACATGAAATAATTGATGCAATAAGAAACATTTTTTTAAGACTCAACAAGTTAAGTAACAAATCAGAGTTGAAAACAGAGTTCCCACAGTGTCTTTATGTTTACCTTACCTCTGGTTCTAGCAGACACTGGGAATGGCTGTGATATTGAAGAAATCAGTGTATGTTGCTGTAGTCCAGGGAAATAAGATACTTAAAAATATTGCCTCATCCTCTTGCTGAACTAACTTCTTCTATATTGCAAAAATTTCTGTCCTTAATTCCCCATTTAATCAAGAGTGAGCATATCTCATTGGCCATGGAGGGAAAGGATCAAGAAACATAAAGTAGAAAAATACCATGTCTTTTAAAATCATTAAAATTATAGCATTGGTTACTAAATGCTTTTTCTATTGTGTCCGCAACAACCTCTAGGGACTAATTCAGTGAAGCATAATTGCCAGAAGAGGCATGTATATAAACACAGAGGAATATAATGTACAACGCACATTAGTACTGATCAGATAAGGAGGCTTGAGGGACAGTGTCCAGTAACATAAAGGAGAATATCAAGAAGGGAAGAACAACACTGCGTGTACAGATGTTTACTCCTGGTATTATTATTATTATCTTGAAACAACTGTAGCAAATCTATATAGAATAGTAATCTTTATTAGCATTTTGAGAATTTCATAGTGTATGTCTTGATCATATCCACCATGTCCCCTAACTCATTAGATCCATTGTTCTTCCCTAACTGCCCAACCAGATGTCCTCTTTTTTATCCATCAAATCCAATTTGTGCAGCCCATGTGTTCTTGGATGTGTGCCCTTCCACTGGAACATGGCTGACTTCTAAGGGTAATTCTATTAGGGAAAGCTTCAACTTCCTGAAGCTATCGATTTCCATAAGTTCCTCTGCTAGGGGTGGGACTTCCTGTCCACCTACAATCTCTGCTGGTATTTGGTCTGGATCGATTTTTACACAGCGCTTGAGCACGCTGTCACAATGACTGTTAGCTCATATGTTCATCTGCCCTCTGGCTCTCAGACTCTTTCTGCCCCCTAGTATTTCAGTGTGGATATCTGTTAATGTGTTATATTTTCCAAATTTTGAAACTTCTGCAATGTAATAGGTGCATGATCAGCTCTATTATCATCAGTATGCCTGCCCGTACTAGTGTTTACTGCCACGGTTCTGCTTCTGCCTTGTCCTTTTCTCCCTGCTTATCTTATTATTAAATAGCAATGCAATTGAAAATGTGCTTGTTTTCATTGATTCATGTTATAATATATATTGAAATATAAATTGAACATTATTATTTTCCTCAATAAACACTATATTTATATAGAGATGAACAAGTAATATGTTGTTACATGAAAAGGTCAATAAATATGATTGTGCGTGGTCTTAGTTTACTAAGACATAACACATGTAAAGCAAAGATGAACCCATTTTTTGTTTGTTCGCTTTAAAAATCTTTATTATCTTTGCTATTGCCCAATTTACTTGATTAGAATATTAAAGTTCTCCCAGCATCAATCTATTTATAACCATAAAGGAGCTATTCTGATTGAACACATAGCTATGATGATCAGATTAGATATGGTATAGAATACGGAGAGTCTAAGAGATGTCATAGTATCCAGATGCTTTATGGAAGAAATAATATTGTTCATAAAATCATCCTAGAATTCAGATTGGACACTAAATACTTATTTTTATGTTGCTGTATAAAAGCAAAATGGAGGACATACACACCTAGAGAAAATGTGTGATTAAATATATAATTAGAAAATAGAAAATGTTATGAACTTCAAATATCCTGTATGTAGAAAGAATTAAGAGTCCCTCACCTTTCAAATGGGGCTCCTACAAGATTGAAAAAGAATGTCTGTTGGAACAAGCTGTCTTGCCTCAGGTGAACGGAAGAGATACTCCAGAAGAAATCGTGGGCTGGATGCTGCAAGAATATCTACCCCTCACTCCTTCTCTAGAAAAGGTCCCATTCATCCTTTTCCTTTGTCAGGGTCTTCAAATTCCCATGGGGGAAAGAGGATGCCTCTCTCTGTGTGTGCTAATAAACAAGGTCCCCATCTGCTGAAAGGTCAGACCTGTCTCTTTCTGGCTCCTGTCTTTTAAAGCCAACTCAGAAACCTGACATATGGTAATTGAAAACTGTGAAGTTATTCTGAGGCCCACTGGTGATCTGAGCCCCTATGTGCTGATCCTCCCTCAGTCCCATCATCAGCTGTGGTGCTGGGAAGGCTTGGCAGGGCCACCGGTCTCTCTCAGGCAGCTATGTATTTTTACTCTTCACTCTACCCATCTCTGCTTCCACTTTCCTCTGTCTGCTGTGACAACAGTCTGAGCTCAAGATGAGAGGCCAACATTTCTTTTGACAAGCCGCATCCCCAACACAGCCAAATGTCTGGACAGTGTAACCCATGGGATCAATTTCCTTGATGCCCGGGTTAGGTCTCCGGCACTCTGGCAGTCTCTTTCTATCTCTTCTCCTTGCCTGAGGGTTCCAGGGGATTTCACTGGCTTTAAGACCTGCTTGGTCTAGAGTTCCAGAAACTCTCCACTGCCCTGCTTTGGAAAGCTCTGGACACTTTCCACCTGCCTGGTGGTCTTTTGACTCCACTGACTGAAAATGTAGGGGGTTTGGAAACACCAACCCTAATTTTAGGACTGTTTGGTCAATCCAAAATCTGAGGTGTGCCTCTGGGTAGTTCGATGTGATTCCTGGTTCAGCACCTGCCATATTTCTGAATTTTCCTTCCTAAAGGACACACCCTTTGCCTGGCTGCAGGTTAATCTAAAAAGCTCTGTTTGGGAGAGGTCAGACTGGCTACACTTGTTCAGTTCTTGGTCCAAATACGGTTTTGATATTCGGACTAATATTTAGGACTTTAGATTTTAATATCTGAATTCATTTAGATAATTTCCTAAGATTGAATGGAGTGTGGTCTGAGGCCTCTCCAGTATAACTCCCAGATTACCTGAATCCTTTCATTCCTTCCGTTCAGCTCTGACCCGCAACTATGCTCAGAAATGGAAGGCTCACCTGGGTCTCCTGGGTCTCCAAGTCTGCTTCCCTTAGGTGAAGTAGTATAGTCCTTCTTTCTGTGATCTGCCTTTATTTCTGCCCCACCAAGACTGGATATGTCTTTGTAAGATAGAAAAAATATTTGTTAAGCTTTTCAGGTTGTTTACCCCCATCTCGAGACACATGCAAACAGTTTATGGATATGCAGGCCATTAGGGTCAGTATTCCAGAGACTCAATGTCTTTTGGGTATGGATAGTATTGGAAAACTGTCACATGTTGTTTTACTTACTTAAAAGCTGGCTCTGGAGTGGGATTTAGCATGCCCACTTTAGACCCAAGCATGTTTGTCTAAAAGTTTCCTCCAAGGATTTTTTCAACTCTGACACACAGAAGGAAAGCAACAGAACATCTCAGGGAAAAGATATGAGGACAACTATCAGGTAAACTATTTCCAGTGTAGGTTACTATTGTTTGTATCATGCTATTTCAAAAATTTTAAACTCTTGAAACTTTTATATGGGGGTTTTTCTAAAGGCTCTAAAATTCCAATTACTGAAAAATGTAGCTTAGAACTTGTTACAAAAAATGGTTTATGATTAAAAAATCTATGACACATGATCTTAATTTGCAATAGCATACTGTATATGTAACTTGGATTCAACTCTTGTTTAGAAAAATAATAAGATACAGTAGGTAGGTTTGAGAAAATGATTAAATAGATATAAAATATAAGATTATGTTTTTGGAACAAAAAGGGTATAATGGTCCACATTCAATCTGTGAGATGGGGATACCACACGAACTTGGGCGTGAAGGAAGATGAGCAAACCATACTGGGATTTGGGCTCACCTTGGCAAAAAGCAGCCATGTGGTTCGCTGCCATCTTGGTTGATAACCACATCAAGATAGAAGCAGCCGTGAGACTTGGCCACCATCTTTTCTAATGTTATAAAGATGCAAACGCTGTGTGACTTCACTGCCATCTTAAATAATGAAACCACATGGCATAAACCAAGTATTGTGGCACCCACAAAACTCCATGTTTCACTGGGGCCTCTGTTTATCGTCATCATCTCTCTCCTTTTTTAAAAATCAACTAAGGAGGCAACAAGGCCTCCATGATGGTTTGAATAAAATTGATTTTGTGTATGATGATATTGATACTAAAAATATAAAAAATGACAGATGAGGACAAAAATATGAACTAGATTTGCATAAAATATGGCTTAAGAACAAGAAATGTCTGATGAGTAAGGTCTACAAATTCCCAAGGTTATACTGCTCTATTCATGCGAACAGAAACTGACTTAAGGATATTTGTTTAACAGCTTATGTTTTTGCGAACTTTGTTGAGCTTTAGCTATTTAGAGAAACTGAGTCATAAAAACTGATATATCAAAAGTACACTTTAAAACAGTCCAGAAAACAAGGTTCCTAGTATCTATGGACTGCGTTTATGGTTAAAGATTTTTTAATACTAAAAGATGTTCAAAAATTATGTTTTTAAGGGTCAAACCTCAAAGGCTAAAATTATGAAATTATAACCTTATAAAAGTTTCTAACTTACTATAAACTATTAAAGATAATTAAGACATACAATTAAAAATAATCAGTCATCTTATAAAGTATCAGATTCTTGAAGGTGCTCAGACTTATATTTCTAGCCATGCTAAGTTCAAAAGTAATTCATTTACTTATCAAGCTTGGTGGGAAGGACCAATTTATATCTCCCATTATATAGATTTCTATGTGTATTGTCAAAATTAATACTGAAACAAGTAATTAAAAACAAATTAAAATTAAACTTAGAGTTAATTTAATGTAAAACAATATTCAAAACCATGTATCTTAAAACTGGTTATGAAAATTTGAATGTTTGAATAAAATAGGTTAAGTTTAATAGAATAGCATAGCAGAATGTCTCCACATTCAAGAAATTCCTTGGATGGAGCACATACTGCCAGAGTAAATAGCATGTTACTCTCTTTACAGGATGAGGATGTATGGGGAATAAGACCTTCCAGAAGTCTGCTGCTTCGGCCTCCAGCTGTATAAGCCTGACCACCTCTGGGTGTGTGACCAAATCAGAAAACCCTCCTCCTTATCTATAGGTAAGATGAATTACTCCTCATATTTCACATGACAGAGGGATGGATTCTCTTGCCTAGTGGAGGATCATAGAGTCTGCACCCAAATCCTAACTGAGTGGTTCTCAGCTTTCCTAATGTTGGGACCCTTTAATACAGTTCCTCATGGTGTGGTGACCCTCCACCATAAAAATATTTTTGTGGTCATTTCATAACTATAATTTTGCTACTGTTATGAATTTTAATGTAAATATCTGATGTGCAGATGGTCTTAATTAGGCAAGCCCCATGAAAGGGTTGGTTGAAGGAGTCACAACCCACAGGTTGAGAACTGCTGTCCTAATGTGTCATGCAACAGAGAGGGCATAGAAATTACTCTGCCCTCAATGTCTCCAGACCTGACATAGACGGATGAAGGGGAACCTTGTACATTAGCCCATCATCCAAATGGTATGAGACCTCCACACTAGTTCTCTTGGGACAACCTGTTTTCCTTTGAACAAAGAAAGGAGAGGCTATAGGAGAGATAATTAAGTGCTGCAACAAAGTCTGCCCCTCATTATTCCCTTGTAGGGTTGCAGCTCTCTCTTTCTTCTTTCAGACCCTTCAACTTCCTGCAATTGGAGAAAGGCTGTTCCTTTCTATGTGTGTTAATAAACACATCTTTCATCTGCTGAAAGGTAAGAATCTTGTCTCTTTCTGATTCCTGTTTGTATTTTGCCTCAGAAATCCAACACAAACTTTGCTTCAATTCATTAAAACTATGTGAGGAATTAAACATGTATGGTAAAGAGCATGGATAATAATGTTTGCTATAAATTACTTAATTCATTAAAATTTCATCTAAATTTTATAAAAGTTTTACAGTAACAAAGCGTGTGCTTATTAAAAACACTCTTTTAAGAGTTACTAGATTATTTTTTCACTTTGATTTATAAATAAAGCTGGAGAATGTAGCTCAGACCAGTGATCACAAGTATTCTGAAGGGTGCGATAATAGAATTGGGAGTTTCTGTCTAGGACCAGAAGAATTACACAGTAAGGAGATCTATAGTAAATACTTCCTAAACTATTAAAAAACATAGAAACACAAATAAAAATTCTACTTGTTACTCTCATGCCAAAACCAGGTAAAAACAAACAAACAAACAAACAAACAAAATGAAAGGAAATAAAACTGTAGCTTAATAACCCTGATGAGAATAGACTCCAAAATAATCAAATACTTTCAAAGAGAATACAGACATACATCAAATAGATTATGCCCCTTGAGGTGAGACAGTTTTATACCCCAAATTCAGGGATGGTTCAGTATGCACAAGTCAATTAATGTGTTGAACTACATAAAAGTATTTCAAGACAAAAATCACATGATCATATCAATAGGTACAGAAAAAGCCTTTCATAAGATCCAATGTGCCTTCTTGATAAAAGTCTTAGAGCATGTAAGACTAGAGGGAACATACCTCAACACACAAAAGCTACATAGAAGAAACCCAGAGCCAACGTCTTGCTAAAAGGAGAAAAGCTTGAAGCAATCTCAGTGAAGTCAGAAGTGAGACAGGGATGTCTACTGTCCTCTTTCCTTTTGAACATTGTGCTTGAAGTACTAGCTGGAGCAATAAGGCAAGAGAAGGGAATTAAAGGGATACAAGTAGGGAAAGAAATCAAATCTTTCAGCCTGGAACAGAGGCGCTGAGTCAAGTTGCCAGTTAGAAAAGTAACAGCAGCCTTTGAGAGTCCAGATTAAAAGGGCAGAAAACAGCCACACCCACACACCTTTTTAAAGAAAAACTGTTACATTTTAAATATCATTCTCAAGCACCCACTCCACTTACTTTCCATTACCATTGAGCCCATAGGGAATCAATGCACCTAGAATTTTCTATGCCATAGCCATTTAGTCATGGTTCCTAACTCTTTTAGTACTTAACCTTCTTGTACTAACCTGAATGCCTACTGGAATCATGAAAACAGGAGATCCAATCTGAACTCCACTGTCAGCTTTTTGGTAACTCATTTCCATTCCATCTTCATCTTAGATAACCATCTCAGAAAATTGCCTCTCTGCCTAATGGTTAAAGAGGTTGAAGATATGGAAAGATTTTTTAGTTGAATTTTGACCTCCTTCCCTCCAGGATTTTACTGCAGCTTTGAATACTGACACCTTCTAATGTCTCTCATTTCATGTTTCTTTTTCTCTATAGGGATAATCCCAAACTGGGATAAGAGGGTTCTGTCTTAATGGATTCAGATGAAAGAGTGAAATGCCAAAGCAGCACAGCCTAAAGGACAAAAATAGACAGAGTACTATCAAGCTTTCTTTCCTTAAAGGCTAAACTTCCCTCCATGATCATGAAGGATTTTAGGTAGGCTAAAATAATTCTTTTCTTTCTCAGGACTCCTAATTAATTATATTGCATGCTTTATTTCAACTCTATTATATCACATCTTCTCCATCAGAGTTTTTGCCGTTTATTGTCTGTTTACTGTCCTATCCCCATGGGTTTGGACATATTCCTCGTCCCAGGTAATATGAGGTCTTCTGTGAGCTTTATCAAATTAAAACAAAAAAAATACCCACCTGTGCTTTTACTCTGAACAGCAATTTAAATCAAAAGGGCCAATGCCACAAACACAAAGGAGTCTTTTGTTGTCCAAAATTAACAACCTCACAATATAAGTATGGTGTTTTGTGCTATTGTTTTATATTTTGTTTTTTTCTCTATATATTTGTTTATTTTTAAATACATCTTATTAAATAGATAGTTTATTCAAATGAGGTAAAGAAAATATCCCAGAGATACTCCTAGCAGGATTTGCACAAAATATTTTGGTGTTTTACAGAGAGTGTAGGTGACTACACTATTTAAACTCTAGCCAGTGAAAGAGTGCGTTCCAAAACTTTGGAAACACGAATCAGTGCTTCTAGTCTTTTTTGGTTGTAGTCAGAGACATGGTTGAGGATGCCTAAGGGCTGAATATGAAGATGAGAAGGACATTCTGATTTATTTGAGGGCCCAGAAGAGGCAGATTAAGATGCTCTATAAGTTCGGTGCTCGTTTCTCTCCTTTTAGGATCATCAGGAGAGATTTTTCTTCAGTTTTCATTCAGCATTCAATTCCTCTATTAGACTCTTTGCCACAGTGAATTCTCAAGAGCTTTGATGAAGTTGATCCTAAGAATCAAAAGAAAGACAGGTTAATGTTTTTCTGTAATATTTTCTGGCCTCAATTCCAGCCTAGTCATGAGGAAATTTGATTAAGGAATAAAAATGTTAAATTATAATGAAATCCTACAGATAATCTCTTTTGTGGAAAACAAGGGAATTGATCTGAAATACCTTATGTTCAGGCCTTCATGGCTATCTTTTAGGAGAGGGAGCTATGAAAAAAGAGAGAAAAGGAAACTTTTGATGTCTTTGAGGATCTCTATCTTTGTGCAAATTCTACTTTTCAGACAGAACGTGACAATGAACAGGTAGCAGAGCAACTATCTCATATTGCTCCATGGAGCCTTACCCCACTCTCTGCATTCTGCCATTTACCCACCGACACCAGAAGAAATGGGATATATCAATAACTCTCCAAATAAACAATGTAGGACAATTTACATGCTGCTGATGGAGAAGAAACCACTATACTGAAGAATATATTAGATTTTAAGGGTCAAAGTACATTTCTTTGAAAGAAATATTTAGAAAATTCCTTCCTTTATTGCTGGTGTTTGTGTTTACAGACATGTACCTATGCATGTTTGTGTACTTTGCTTTTGTTAATAGTATTTTGTTATGCACTAGATGAACATTTTTCTTAGTGATATAGAAACTTTGATTTAATTTTTCTTTTCTTTCCCTTCTCTCTTTCTCCCTCCCTCTGACCCTCCATCCCTCCTTTCTTCTCTCCCCCTCTCCCTCCCTCTCCCCTCTGTTTCTCTTTCATGAATGTGCGTATCCACATCAGTTTGCATGCACCATTTATATGCAGGTACCTGTGGAGGCCAGATGATTGTGTCAGATTCTCTGGAACTCAAGTAGGTGGTTGTGAGCCATGTGATGTGTGTTCTGGGATTTGATCCTGTCAATTGCAGGACTATTACATGTTCTCAACCCTAGAACCATCTCTTTAGCCACAATACTTTTGATATCCAAGTTTTTCAAACTTTTCCTGTATTTATTCAAATCTTCCCCTCTGTAATTATATCTGAATAGATAGGGGTCATTGGAACAATCGCATCTGATTTATTTCAAACTCAAAATTTAGGACATGCATGTGGGAAAAGGATAATTATTAAACAAAAAATATCTCAGCTTCACATTATATAAAAATACATTCAATCAGTGCTCACGCTTCACATTGAAGGGTCTAAGTTGTGACAAAGATTCGTGTTCACGTGAATAAATCAAAGACTCACCAGGAGAACCCACAGAGTTTTCAAAAGACTTATTTTATTCAATTAACTTTTCACTGTTTTTCAAAATCATTTATTTGTTTTATTTCGATTATGAATGATATATGTTAATTACTATCAACAATAATGGGCAAGACTAATTCTCATCATAAATAGTAATGTTTATAGTCAAATCAAGTGTAAGAGAGATTATTAAATTTAATAAATGCTGACATTCATATCTATAAGGGTTTAGGGAAGCTGTGTGGCTCAAAATCTCATGTTTGGCTCATTAGCAGGATAGAATAGTACAAACAAAGAAAGAAAATGAAATAAATTTAAATTCGTATTACCACCATCTCAAAGCTTTTAATTTCTCATGGAACCATGAGTCCAATTTAGTATTAAAATTTTTTTTGGCCCTATTCTTAGAGAGATAGATTAAAATTAAAATGAACTGTGTATTATTTGTGATTTTGGTTGAGTTAGCTTCTGTGACCTGCAGTTTTCTGTTAAAAATAAATTAGGAATTTCAGGAGAGTTTTTGAGAAGATAAATTGGATAAATAACTGTCCTTTAAATATTGTTCAAACCAAGGCTCTGAGAACAGGAGTGTTTCCTCTTCCTTTAATTTCAATAAATCCTCAACCTTTGACAGTATGTTCATAGCAGTTGGGATTTATTTAAAGCATTATCTGTTTCTGCAACTAAAAGTTTGAATATTTGATCTCATTTAGGCTTATAAACGCTTGTTACATTTTCATCCTTATTTTGAAATAAAGCATTGACTTTTAGAGAGATGCAATAATTTTCACTAATTCATATTGCTAGCAGTTCTCAAATATCATTAAATTACCTATGAATAAAGAATTAAAAAAACAGAATTACCTAGCCTATAAGTTATTTAAAGAGTGATACAGAGATAATATTTTTGCTTTTATCATTATAAAATATATAAATAAATACAATAAACATACTAGCCTCTTTTAAGCATGTCACATTTCAAAATATAATTTCAACCTATCTTAGTTAAGTTAGTCAAAGTTGAGCTTTGAATAGTGAATTGAGTGGAAAATTGAAAGCCTTGCACTTCCTTCTATCTGTTCAACTTACTTGTGATAGAAGATAATAAAAACTTAACTTCATTTTTACTGAATCTTTACAATGGCATATCTTCATATTAATAATTCTTTCATTTGCTTCTATAAAATACTACTTTGTAAACCAAGTCTTTGAAAGCTTGTTTTACTTGCTGGCTCCTCAAGGTATAAATAAAAGGGTTCAACATGGGAACAATTGATGTGTTGAGAACGGCCACTGCTTTGGTTAACGATGCCCTTTCTTTTGCAGAAGGTTTCACATAGATAAATATGCAGCTTCCATAAGACATGGAGATGACAATCATGTGGCAGGAACAGGTGGAGAAAGCCTTTTTCCTCTGACTGGCAGATGGGAACCTCAGAATGGTGCCGATGATGCAGATGTACGACAGAATCACTAGAGCTAGTGTGAACAGCAGAGTGATGAAGGCAAAGTAAAAGCCAATCATCTCTAAACTCCTTGTATCTGAGCAGGAGAGTTGCAAAATTGGGAAGTAGTCACAGGAGAAGCACAGAAATCTAACTTGAGGACCAGCATGAGTGGTGGGAAGATGGTCAGAAATCCCGCGAGCCATGAGGTGAGGACAAGAAGGGTGCAGACTCTCTGATTCATGATGACGGTGTAGTGCAGTGGCTTGCAGATGGCAACATAGCGGTCATAAGACATAGCGCTTAGAAGAAAGAACTCAGACACACCCATGGAGATGAAGAAAAATAGCTGAGCCAAACAGTTGTTATAGGAAATGGTCTTGACTTGAGTAATTATTGATCCCAAAAATCTAGGGATGGAAACATTGGTGAATGTAATTTCTAAGAAGGAGAAATTCCTGAGGAAGAAGTACATAGGAGTCTTTAAGTGAGAGTCGAGCAATGTAAGGATGATGATGGTTACATTTCCCGTGACACTTAATATGTAACTTATTAATAAAAAGATGAAAAGTACATGTTGAAGTTCTAGGTCGTCTGATATACCCAATAGCACAAACTCTGTGATCACAGTGTGGTTTCTCATACTGATGTTTTTGTTTTAAACAAAATCTATTGGTGAAAGTGAAAATAAGTAATTTAATATAGTAACGTGAAAGTAGAAGAATTTAGAGATAAAGGAGGATGGTATATGAGGATAAGGGAAAGGCAGGCCCGGGAGGAGAGTCAAATGAAACTAACGGTATGTTTAGAGCCATATAGAAACCCCCTCTTCTATGAAGTAGCTAAACCAAGATTTTTTAAAAAGTAGACTAAATGGAAGTACTTTGCATGGGGCATTAACACTGCTCTAAGAAGCAGTTTTAACTTCCAATTAAAACATAGACTTCAAATTAAAACACTAGTACCAGATGTGAGGCACCTTCTATGATCTGTTGGCCAAACATCTCCCAGAGACTCTCAAAACAATACCAACTTTTAGTTTCCCACAAAAACTACAAAGTAATACCCAACTGCTAACTTAGTCCAGATACAGGATACAGAATATTCAACTCAAACTGCATTGGAAGCTTCGGTTATGCAGAATCGTCCTCACAGTGCTGGAAAGTGCTATGCAGGATTTTGGGTGCAGTTAAAACTGGTCACATTCAGGCATAGACCCTTTGTGATATGACACCGAACTACCAGAAAGTATGTGCTTACCAGGTCAATAGTGACAGGAATGTTCTGGGGGTACCCATGCCGCCATATTTGAGTTAAGACCCTCTCTACCGGAGGGAACACATGCCTTCCACTGTAGAACTCGTCAAAAGTCTATAATAGGAGATGGAGGTCGCAGTTCCTCTTGGTGAATATGCTGTGATTTTTATTTTGTCAAACTGTCATATATACTGCCTTCTAAGTATTCATGTTTATAGACAAGTGTAGCTCTCAGCTTTGGTTTAAGAACCTTCTTTCAGCAGTGGGGGATGGGTCAACGTGCTGGAAATAACTGGCTGCTGGATGCATGGTCCCAAATAAGACACCTCTCACGCCTTACTATCCACTGATACCCAGTGAACACTGCAGAAAAGGGGAAGGATAAACTGTGGGACCCATAGAACGGGGACGAGTGTGGCAGGGCTCTATATTTGGATAGGACATGCTGTTGTCATAGTGAACTCAAAACAGCTGTGTGCTACTCACAAACAATTTGTAAAATTAACGCTTTATTTTAATGCAATGAATTTGAATACACACATACACACACACACACACATAGAAACACAGAGAGACAGACAGACACACACACAGACTGACACACACATTATATATACATATACATATGTATATATATATATTACATACTCATATATTTAATATCCAGTGAAATGATGCAATGGCTTCCGCTCTGTTACAATTATTGCAATTATTTGTTCATTCTTTTTAAAGCAAAAGCCATTGATACTTACTCTATTGAAAGGGAAAACGTATTTACAGATAAATGTTTATGAATTACTCATGTATGAGTTTATATAAAGTCTCTACCAATACTCACAATTTTTATGTATGCATTGCTCCTTTGAATTATAGGATGTTGAAACAGGATTTATTATCCTCACCTGTAGTTTGAATAGTCACACACTGTTTTCCAGTCTCTAAAAATATACTGTTTTAGGGAAGAAGTATGCAAATTTTCTTGTTGACTCTGATGTCATATTTTAATTTTATATAAAATGATTGGACCTGGAAATTCTTATACTAAACAAGGCTACTCACACTCAGATAGACAAAATGTCATGTTTCCTCTTAAGTAAATTCTAGATTTTCACTGTTCTGTGTGTGTATATGTGCACAGCTGTAGTGTGATTCTTGGCCATGAAACTAGAAGTGATACCACAAGAGAGGAGGGAGAAGGTTTTGACTGAAAAGTATATGGAAGTAGAGATTATGACACGAAAGTGGAAAGGAGCTAGTGGTGAAGGAAGGGCACAGGCGGAGAGCCTGGGCAGGTAAAATCCAAAGAGCACAGTGTGAATGAAGATGCCTTAACAAACCAAGTACTTTTTGCTTTTTGTTTACAAAATAAAAATCAGAATGCTTTAAAGTGTATTTTTATCCTTTTATTTTTACAGTAATAATGATGTGAGATGGAAAAATATCACAGGAGTATATAAGGATATTTGGATAGTTGTTATACTTACATCTTTGCTTCCATTTCTTTCCAATCTTCCAATTAAATTGCACAAAATATTATATTCTACCAAATCCTTATTCTATGTATTGACTCAGAAAAGTCTTTCTTACCCAGTTAGAAACAATGTGTTCCTTATATTCCACACATTTACAGTGTTACAGTTAATCAAGGTGTACAATTTTATGACAGAAAATACTCTTCAGGTTTCCTTATGATTTTACTTTTATAGTTAGTATTAGTAAACAGTGCCATTCATGTTCTACCCTTTAAACAGTTGCTTAGGGCTAGGGAGAGCTGCATATGATTCCTATACTATACTGTACACAGTCGCATGGTATATATTTTAAAAACTACGTTCTCTAATAATAGATACTGAAGAGAAATTGTTTGTTCATGTGTATAGACTGTCAATTAGGAGTTGATATTGTATTGGACTTAATGTGTCATCTATTAGGTAGAGATAGTTCTGAATATTAATGTGTAACTTCAAATTTTAGGTTGATATACAAAGTAATGTGGTTTGTTATGGAAATTTCTACACATGTCATTCCTTATGTTTATTTAATCCCCTTCTCTACTACACCTCCTCATCCATTTTTCCTACTTTTTCTTTTATGTTCTGACTTTCCTCTGCATATCTATGTCCTTGACATAGAAAGCTTTGGAAATCTATAAACTATAAAATCAGCCTGCGAGGTACTCACTGGCACAGTAGTGGCACAGCTGTTAATCAGTGTATCCAACTGCTGTCTGGTTGGATTTGAGGCCCATTTTACAAGATAGATTCTTATTTGATACTATGACCCAATTTAAGGAAAGATAGCATGGCTGAGAAGGGCTTATGCTCAAGGGATTAACCTAATGTTAATTCGTTTAGTTATCATGGTGCAAAGCTGCTTTCTAAAAATTTTATTTGTATCTACAGACAAATGTGACTTCCAGACTTACTCATATTTTTTTGCAATAGAAGATAGTGAATACAGAGACTCCTGGGGTAAGTGATGAATAAGTGATGCTTAATTGTTCAGCTCAGACCAGTACATGTATACATCTCTCTGAAAGGTCCAGGAATCATTTCAAAAGAGGTAGTAGGAAGATTGTAATAGTGTTAAAATAAGGAGAAGTACTAGAAAATGCTGTCTGCTGGCCATGGCTTGCACAGCCAGTGCAGTCATAACCTTATAGCATCTCTGGGTGTCTGCAGTGAGCTGACACAAGACTTGGCCTGTCAGTAGTCAATCATGCATCATGGAAAGTCTCATGCAGCTCTACCACTTACTCATGAACTACTGGCTACTGATGGGTTCTGGGAAAGGAGTAGTCAATCTTTTTAGTTGTGTTCCTACTAAAGAGTTCTCCAGAGTCCAATGGATAGTTCAAGACCATGGTCTGGAGAGATAGATAGATGGATAGATGATAGATAGATGGGTAGATGATAGATAGATGGGTAGATGGATAGATGATAGATAGATAGATAGATAGATAGATAGGCAGAGAAACAGAGAGACATGTGCAGACAGAAAAGCAGAAAGTAAAGACAGAAACAGAGACATAGAGAGGAACTTTTAAGAAGGAAAGTGGTGGGGTAATAGGAAATGGAAGGAGTATTTGAGAAGATGGGTGCTTACAGTAATCAAGGTGGACTTTATACACTTATAAAATGAATAAAGAACAAATTCAGTAAAATCTACTAGATAAATAAATAAAATTTCCTTATATTATAATGAAACCTCCCAGGCTCCTTTAAATAGGTAGGGTCCTATGCTACGTTCTTTGATCACTGAGCCATCTCTGCAGCCCACTCTTACATACTTTGTATCCAAATGTACACTTGCAGGGTTATACTGTTTGTACGGGCCACATTCTGCAATAAATGAAATTAGAAAGATTTAATTTCCCTGATCCTGTCTATTATGTCAACTATGTAAATATTGCAAATCTTAAGTGATTTCTGGTTGACTAATTGATTAACAAATAAAAATAGATTTCCTCACAGGGTCTGAGATTTGCTTATTAGAAATATTTCCCCCAGAACTCAAATGTAGGCCTTAGTTCTCTCTTGGGAGAGATAGATCTCAGTAAAATGAAAAGCTATTCTCTATTATATAACACCATATATTTTCTAAGTTTATTATTCTTTCTAAAATCTTCCTTTTAAGCATTTTTCTTAATCAATACATCAGAGATGTTTGAATTAAAATGAATGAATCTTATGGATTTAGCATTCATAGTTGCCAGGTTGTTTTAAATGGAAGAAAAAGGAAAAGAGGATGCAGATTATGTCCCATTCTCCAAACCTATTCCCAACTCTGACATCATCCACTGAGTGAAGACACTGACAGAAGTATGACACATAATTTTTAAGTGATTTTCAAGAACTCTGAATTAACGGTATGATTGCACATCAGCACGACATCTGACGACTGCCCTAAGGAGAGAAGAATCTAGGAAGCCATTTGTTTCTATAGTTTCTAATTTGTTGTTGGTCAGTAAGAGGATTTCCATGCAATGCTTAGAAGTGCGAGTGTAATATATCTGTTCTTCTTTGCATAAAGAGGGATGAGCTAATATTATACATAGTGGTTTTCAAAAAAACTATTTTTATAAAATTTATTAATATGAGTATTTTGCCTGCATGTGTTTTTGTATTCCATGTGCATGTGTAGTGCCTACAAAGGGCAGAAGAAGGCATTGGATGATTATGAGCCAGCCTGTGCTGGGTGCCAAGCCCAGGTCTTCTGCAAGAGCAACAATTATTTTTAACTCTTTGTCTACCTGTACAGCCTCTCATAGTGGTTTTTTTAGAATGGTACAACAAACAGGCTGCTACATCAAATCAGCAAGTATAGCGGAGAAAATCCTCAAAATTTCATGTTGAACAAGAAAATACAGATATAAAATGCAAAGTAGGGATATTTCTTTAATATGAAATTCCAGAAGAGATAACACTCTCATTAGTGGCTGAAAAATAACCTGTAGTTATTTGATTTAATTTCAAACAGATGTAGGAGATATCAGAGAAATGACTGAAAGGAGGCAGGAGAAGAAAGCATAATGGAGAACGTGAGCCCTGAAAGCATTACTGTCATGCATGGAAATCGTATTTCCCCTTTTTCAGTCATGTTCTAGTAGAATACTATTTGTGCCTAAGTATTGATTCACTGTTGTGAGAAGAACACAATCTGTGCAGCACATGTTTGAAAGCTTCCTTCACCTGCTGGTTCCTTAGGGTGTAAATGAACGGGTTTAGCAAAGGGGCCACAGAAGTGTTGAGCACAGCCACACTTTTATTCAAAGTCACCCTTTCCTTGGCTGATGTTTTCATGTACATGAAGATACAGCTCCCATAGGTAATGGAGACTACAACCATGTGTGAGGAGCAGGTGGAAAAGGCCTTTCTCCGTTGCTGCGCTGAAGGGAACTTGAGGATGGTTTTGATGATCAGAGTGTAGGAGAGGATCACTAAGATCAAGGTGATGACGAGTGTCATCACAGCTAAGGCAAAAGCCATCCATTCTATAAAACGTGTGTCTGTGCAGGACAGCTGCAGGACAGGAGAGGTGTCACATAGGAAGTGATCTATTGTTTTGGAAGCACAGAAATCCAGTTTGAGTCCCAAGATCAAAGGAGGGAAGATGACTAAGAACCCAGTTACCCAGGAGCTGAGGACCAGTAGGTGGCACACTCTGCTGTTCATGATGATGGGGTAGTGCAGTGGTCTGCAGATGGCGACATAGCGGTCATAGGACATGGCAGCCAGGAGGTAAAACTCTGTGATTAGTAATAGGAAGAAGAAGAAGAGTTGAGCTGCACAAGCATTGTAGGAAATGTTTTTGTCTCCAGTGATAATGCTCATCAGGAACCTGGGGATGCAGGCAGAAGTGAAAGCAATTTCTAAGAAGGAGAAATTCCGGAGGAAGAAGTACATTGGAGTCTTGAGGCGGAGATCCAGCAGGGTGAGGAGGATGATCACTGAGTTCCCCATCAGGCTCAAGATGTAATTGCAAAACAGAAACAGGAAAATCAGAATTTGTAGCTGAGGGTCATCTGTCAGTCCAAGCAAAATGAACACGATCTCCTCAGATTGGTTCTTCATTTCTCTTTTGTCCTATCCAGTCTACAGAAAATAAAATAAAAAATGTAAAGGAGAAACCCCAAAACAACTAATATTATACATCATACATAAGAAAAAAAACCAGAATGCTTGTTTCCTTTTATGATAGTAAGTTTATTCTTCAGTTTAAACCATGCAAAAACAATGTAATGAATTTAGAGTTCGGAACATATCTTTCATCTCATTAGTGTCTTAATTAAGTTTTCTATTGTTGCAAAAAACACCATGAAAAAAATAACATGGAGAGGAAAGGCTTCAAAGGGTTTTCTTCACGTTCTTGCTTATAAGTCCATCATGAGGGAGGCCAAAAATGCAGGGAAGGAAACGGGATGCAGGAACTGATGCAGAGGCCATGGGGAAGTGCTGTTTACTAACTTGCTCCTCCTGGCTTTCCTAGCCTGCTCTTAGGACCACTTGTCCTTATTGACCATTCTCTCAAGAAAATGCAACACAGCCTTGTCCACAAGTCAGTTTGATGGAGACATATTTTCAATTGAGGATCCCCCTTCACAAATAAACATGGCTTATGTCAATATGACATAGTCTAGCCAGTAAAATATAAGACTCAGAATCTTATGTAACAAAGAGTTGAGTGAGTCCCCTTGGTCCATTTACAGCAGGCATGTCAAGTATGTGAAATACGATTATGTGAAATTAAGAGACTGTCTTTCCAGAAATTTATTTCAATAAACTGTTACAATGTGTGGCATTTGAAAATTTCTCAATTAATTCTCGTGAATAAGTTGCTGCTTGAGTGATACAATGGGTATAGTACATGATGATGTTCCTACCAGCTATAGTAACTCCTAAGTCAGGGATTCACATAAAGGCATGCTATGAGTAATACTAAGTGTGACACTATGGCTTGTGAAAGCACAGGTCAAAGCAGGCTGTTTTCAGAAGTCACAATTTTAGAATTATTCTATTTCATAAAAGCTGTCCTGCAAGATTTTATTCAAATTATTATTAAAAGTCAATTCATAGAACATTCATTAAATAAAGAATTAGTGACATCTCTAGCAAAAACTATTTGCTAGATCTTTAAGCAACCATAACATAATCATTTAAACCACTAAAACAGAAAATATACAAGATCATATGTTCTGCATTGTGAATGTTAAATAAAAGTATTTCCAACTCCTGAAGTACGAATTACTCTTTAGAAAACAGGAAAAATGCAAAAAATAATCATCTGAAGGACCAAAGTATAATTGAAAAATCAATGTTCCTTGTTTTGTTATTTATAGGAACTAAGGATATACATGAGCATTTGGATATTTTAATGGTTCATAAAGGAACTGAAGATCTGAGATAGGATATTATAGGTAGATGAAGCTGCCTGGGACAAAGCAAACCTAACGTATCACTCAAGCTTTGGAAAAAATACTCAGTATTATCATGTTTATTCATCTCTAATAGGACCATAAACAACTGTAAGGTACAGTACCTTGGTCATAAATTTCTTTGGACACACAGATTTTCTAAACCAATATATCACAAAAAAGTCTCACTTATGCAAATCTTCTCATTGGTAACATGGATATAAATATTTTATGATTTTGTACTTACGTTAAATTTCCGTATATAAAATTATCAATTTTCTCTGCTTTAACAATTACATACACCATATATCTTCATAACATGCACTATAAGGGAAAACCCAGAAATCACAGTATGGATTATATGACCCTCAGGCCAAGAAATGGAGTTGCATGCAGTTGTTGTGGATCTTATGACTATCACATACAATTGAAAGATTTTCTAATGCTAAAACATTTTTCGTAATCGCTCACAATTATCTCTCTAGTAGTCAGCATAAGAAGATATTAAAACACTAACCCTTTATTAACTTAACAGATTTCTTGAGTTGAACCTGTAAATGCTACCAGATCTGTATGTCAGTCATTATCCTGGTGGAAAAAGAGTGTGGATGATCCATTTCTTCTTCCTCATTCTGTCCTAAAATGTATGACAGATTTGCTTCTTTACATGTTGCCTTAGAGATACTATTTCTGACTAATTTAATGCATGGTAGGAAGGTATGTGGAATTGTATTTCTATAGCATTACAGTTCATGTATTTAAAGCATTTTAAGCCTTGCTAAATGTGACGTAAACCATAATGTGGGAATTCACCATCTCTGAAATAATGAAGACTTTATGTCCCTGTTTCCTATAGGAAAACATTTAATAAGAACAAATAATTCTCAGGGTAACTAGACCTAACAGTATCATTTCCTAAGGGATTGACAGATTGTATGATGCAGAGTGCTGTTTTTAAAAATAAACATTCACACACAAACTTTTACCTCGTTTAATATGCTTCAGGAAATTTTATTAATGATTAATATTTGATTGTCTAACACATACCCATTTTTTTCTGAAAATTCAGTTACACAGTCCTGGGTTTAAAATCAGACAAAACATTTCAAGAGTATATGAAAAATGATAAAATAGATGGTAGAAGATAACCTGTTTCATACCAACCTACTCTAAGATCAATGTGTTATTCTACAAATACCCTGATTCCTCTTGGCTTGTTCGCTTAACAGAACATTTTCAATCCCAGGACCATGTCCAAACATGGAAGGATTTCAAACATGAATACAGTTGCATAATTCTTTGTAAGGCTGAGCCTTAACTTAACTTTGCCATTCTCTTAGAGGTTGGTTAAGTTGGCTAACAATTTCCAATTATAATAATTAGAACAATACTAACATCTAAAATTGTGTATGAATATTTTATGGTGTATTTTCAAAAACCATAAACTTCTCAATTGTTAAAATGATGTTAACACCATTGGGATGAATTCCTTATAATGGAATTGCTGAATCAAAAGTAAACAGTAATTTAAACAAAATGACATAAATGCTTTATCTGGGTTCAATCAGTTAATAACATTAATGTAAAAGTGCTCCTCTTTCATTCTTCACAACTGAGTGAGTTTTCTTTAAATATTCACTCATTTATAGCTTACAGAATTTTTTTAGAATTATGTCATATCTCTCTTCTCTACTAACACATTACTTCTTTATTTCTTTGGTCACAGGAGAGAAAATCCAGCCACTGCCTTTGGATTCTTGTTTATTTTTGCATGCTGAACTCCAGTACCATCCTTTTTATGAAAATAATCTGATTTCATGTATTCAAGGTACTGCACAATGTGTATATATTACATTTTCTGGATCCTTTTATTTGTTGACAATCACGTAGGCTCACTCCCATGACTTAGATATTGCTAAAATAAGCATGGTTATCCATACATCTCAAGTAGGGATAACAGCACTGAAGGCCTTTTAAAAATTCTGATAATGGCCTTTTACTTTTACAAGTTATGTTTTTCTGTAGAAGCAGTCAAAATTAGTTCCTTTCTATATTTCAGAAATCTGTATATTTCTTAAAGGAAATAATACTGAATGTACAAGTAAAAGCAAAAAATTAGAAAAACATGAATAAAAAGGAACATGTTGACAAGTGATTTTATTTCCTCCAGTAGCTCATCATTGTAGAACTGGTATTAAGCTACAAATATTTTTGAAAAGCCATATGGAAACCTACTTTTCTGGAAACTTCATAACATAAATGTATGTATGAATGTATATATATATATATATATATATATATATATATATATATACACACACACAAACACACACACACACATATATATAAAACACACACACACACACACGCCACATATATAAACACACACACACACACACACACACACACACACAAACATGTATATATGAAAGAAATTTTAATGAAGGTACTACCTAACTGGGGAGAGAATGCTTTCATAAGCATCTTATTTCACCAAATAGCACCCAAGGCCCTAAGAATGGTTTACACCTTGTTGAGTCATTTATAGAGCGAGTCACTGGGAAAGAAAAACCTCTCCAGATGCCAGGTTTTCAGTGTTGCATCATTTAGTTTTCAATGGTCACAAAGACATTTAAGACCCATATCTTCCAGAACTAGCCACTTATTTCTCTATCAAGACCGCAGTTAGAAGATAAGAGAGAAGAAATATATGTTATAAATGAAGCCAAAGATACAAAAAAAGACCTCTTCCTAAGGCAGCAATGAAATTTAGAAATTTACTAAGGAAGACATGATTAAATCACATTATATGACATTCTCAATGAACTCATAAAAATATTTTTAAAGAAATTCACCCAAAAAATATTTCAGGCCAGGAGGTGGTGTCACATGCCTTTAATCTCAGCACACAGGAGGCAGAGGCAGATGGATTTCTATGGCATATACTTGTAATCTCCGTTGTACAAGATCAAGATAAACCAGAGCAATGTGAGACTTTAATCCCAGCACTTGGGAGGTAGAAACAGAAGTATCTCCGTGAGCTTGAATCCAGCCGGGTCTATATAGTGAGTCCAGGTCAGCTAGGTCTATGTAGAGAGACCATATATCAAGAAAACAAAAACCAAAACAAAGAACCAATAAAACAAAATGAACAATCCAATAAATCCTCTGTGTTGGTTAGTTTTTATCAACATGACAGAAACCTTGACATACTTGGGAAGAAGAAATTTCAGTTGAGGAATTACCTGTGTATCAGATTAGCCTGTGGGCATTTCTGTGAGGCATTCATTGATTCCTAATGGATGTAAGAGGTTCCAGGTTACCATGGACAGTGCTGTCCTTGAGCAGATGGGTCTGGGCTATATAAAAAAGGAGGTTGGGAACCCTGTGAAAGACTGGGAGGGAGAATTCTAGGAGCCAGAGTGGTCAAGGTCACCGACAGAACATGGTCCACAGAATCAACTGTGCAGAAGTTACATGGGCTCACAGAGACTGAAGTTGCAATCATGGAGCCTGCATGGGTTTCCATGAGCTCCTATGCATATATGTTAAGGTTATTTAGCTTAGAGTTCTTGAAGGAATCCTAACAGTGGGAGTGTGTATGTGTTGGGGGCTGTGTTGGGGCAATGTCTGTCTCGTTTACCTGCTCTTGGCATCCTTTTCCTTCTACTGAGTTGTGTCTTCCAGCCTTGATATGAGGATTTCATGCCTAGTCTCATTGTATCCTGTTATGGATATTTGGCTGATATTCTTGGAAGACCTGCTCTTTTCTGAATGCAAAAGGAAGAGTAGGTCTGGGGAAGAGGGAAGGTGCTAGGGACAGGAAATGGGAGAAGTGGAGGGAGGGGAGACTGCAGTCTGGTTGTATTGTTTGAGAGAAGTATAAATAAATTTAAAGGCAAAACAAAACAAAAGACAAAAACCTGTCTTTCTCAAGTTGACTTTGGTCAATGTTTTCTCACGGCAACCAAAGCAAATTAATCCATCCTCAAAACATAAATAATAAGATCACAGTCCTTTCATTCATGTTGTGGAGTCCTTAGCTGCCTAGAGATCTGCATTTCAGGAATTGCCCACGTTGGAAGTGCAGAGTACAAGCTACTCCTGAACTGTAAACTAACTGTCCATATGCAAGGCTATCTTCTTCCACAGCGAGAACCTCAATGTCTTTTAACAATTACAGGCTAGACTGATGAGAGCTGTATGTACTGGTTCTTTCCGATTTCCTAGCAGTAACTTTGTTTAGGTTGAGATTGTATAAAAGGAGACTTTTATGCTTAAACTGTAAAATGACCCAAGCCTTCTAAATTTAATTATCCATCTAAGATGTTATGGTGAAATCTCTGACTGTATAGACATTTGCTGTACGCCAACCAGAAAATGAGCTAAAATTAAAACAATAACAACAACTGCTGTTTCTTCCTACAATGGAAAACTATGTTTACGATTTCTCCAGAAATAGATTTGGATTTATGATTGTCCAAATCCTCCCTCGTTCTCTCTGTCTCTCTGTGTCTGTCTCTGTCTCTGTCTGTTTGTCTATCTGTCTCTCTCTTTCTTTCTTTGATACACAGTCTCATTCTGCAGGTCAGACTTGCCTAGACTTGCTATGTAACCTTGGAGCATCTCAAATTTGTGTTAAGATGATGAGGAGGGTGTTCCTTATCACCCTTTCCCCCAAAGTTAGGATTGCAGGTGTGACCCTCCATATGTGGCAAAAGTTGATGTTTCTATTAAAGAGATGAATATGCGTGAATTGTATTAAATGGTGAGATTAAGAATATTTAAAAATAGGGCCGGAGAGATGACTCAGCCGTTAAATCCTAGGCTCACAACCAGAGATATAAGAATATCTAATAATAAATAACGAATGGGTAGACAATTTATTAACCAAATAGACTCAAAATGGAGATCTGCATGATTTAGGAATGGCTTCCTTGTCAATATTTGATAAAAGGTTTTGTGCCAAATTTACATGTTCTTCCACAACTAAATAAACAGATAAGTTCTTCCTCCCCATAAAGCCACTGTAAAATACTGTGATATTCAACATCAAACACCATGTCCCTGAGATATTCTTTTCTGTTCCCAAGGATTAGCCAAGATAAAGTGACATTGAACGTTGGCTACGACTGGAATATTTGCAAAACATGTCTGAAAGTACTCTGACCCCACACATGTATGTCGGAAAGAAGCATGTGAATGTTATCCATAGAAGGATGGAAGGTATTGCTTTCCTGCATGCACACCGAAGGCAGATGTTCCTCTGACTGCTGCTCAGTGCACAGAGCAAAGCAAGCTGAGGATGTCGACACATATCGTTTAATAAGGAAAGCCTATTCCTTGTGGAGGCCAGGTGCAGGGCAGCGTGGACAAGATGGGTGGTAATTTTGAGTGCATGGGAGGATGATAAGAGCCACCCAGCCAGAATACCACTTTGGATATTTTGGGTGAACCCTGTGGAGAATACTAGCACCCACCATAGTTGCCTCCTGTTAGTAAGCATCAATAAATACACCAAAAATGGCAGGCATCACTGTCCCCTTAATGAGACATGTATTTACATACCTTAGAAACCCGTCTCCGGATGCAGTTGCTCACAAATTCTCACTGCTTAGTTTGCCCACTTTTCTTAGTTTAACTTGGAAAGTGTAAGTTTTTCTTTTCCCTATATTTGCCATTTTTTTCTGGAAATCTGCTCAACTCCTACTTGCTCTGATCTTTACTCTGGGTATTCTCACTCTTTCTGAAAACACCTCACCCCCAATACAACAGTTTGAAGATTTTCATTATGCCTGTCCATTGATATCCCAAAGGCATGATTGTCTGTTTTCCTGTGATCCGTCTCTCTTGTCCTGGCAGCTGTCAAATTTACAGTCTAATTTGTTCTTCTCTAAAATCCTCATGTTTCTGAGTCCTTTTGAAAACTCTTCTGTCTATAAGATAAAGAACCAGCCAAATATGATGTCACGATCCTTGGTAACACATGCAGCCTTGGTAAATTACTTATATGATCCTCAAAACTTCACTAGATCAAACTATTTCTGGGATATTTCCTCAAGATGCTATCAGTCCTTGATAGCATCTTCATCTGCAAACCAACCCTTCAGTGATTGAAAAATTTAGGTTTGTCAAAACCATAACAATCATTATACACACACACACACACACACACACACACACATACACACACACACACACACACACACACACACACACACACACACACATATATATATATATATGGGAGTTTGCAAATTTTTAAGGTATATTTTTAATTATGTGTATGTGTGAGTGTCTGTGTGATATGTGTACGTGAGTTCTGGGGGATATAGAGGTCAAAGTAGCTGGATACTCTTGGAACCAGGATTACAGGTGATTGTGAGAGAGCTGACATGGGTACTGGGAATTGAACTCAGGTACCTTGGAAGCACTGTGCTCTTAACAACTGAGCCATTCCTGAATATTTATTTATATAAATCATAGCTTTAAGTGGGTATGATTGAAGAATGTTATAAGAGAAATACATTCCATAATGCAAACTTTTTGAAAAATATGAGATGAAGTGTATATGTGTACATACACCCATATGTAGTATATATGAATATGCATGTTTAGTATAAATATATGAATACTTCATATCTTCTGTGTATATATGATTTCTATTTGTGCATATGTACACTAGTATGTATGTGCCCTCAAATTTGAGAATAGTTTGACCATGGCATATATACAAATGTTAGTATAAGTTTTAACTATCTGCCTAGCACTATACAGACTTTTGCCTTCTCTTGATATAATCTGTGAAAAAGTATTTGATCCTGAATGTAGAGGCCATTTCTTCACTAATTTCAACAGTATGTGTATTCTGCATAGTTGTCTACAACTTGTATCTGTTTATACATATATATTCATATATATTGGTTACATTTAGTGAGATTGATGTTAATTTTTTTATGTAGAGTTTTTAGGAAATTTGCAAATATCAACATCTATACTTTAAGTTTAAACGAGTCATAGTCTATGCTGCCTCATCAATAAATGAATCACTGGAGCATAATTCAGGAAAGCATGAATCAGCAAACATGTCTTGGCTAATAAATAAAACAACTTTAAACTTCTTTAATTGATATAGTATTTAAAGTCCTTTTTAAAGGCAAGGTAACTATGGAATTTCTACAAAATGTTTTGTTTCACACAAATTGATTATACAATACCAAATGGTCATTCCTGAAGAGGTACATACAAGTAATATTATATACACACTCACACCTATATATCCATATCTATAACTATATACACCAATATATGCATATATATATATATATATATATATATATATAGGCATATAGACCCATATATACATGCAAAAATATGTATGTAACATCAATTTTAAAAAAAGAGTTCATAATTTTGAAAGAGAGCAAAGGGAGTTTAAACAGGAGGGTTTGGAGGTAGAAAGCAAAGTGGGAAATGATGTAATTACTTTATAATCTCAAAATAAGAAGTTTTAGGAGCCACAAAGTGTATTTGAAAGGTGTATTAGACCAAACATATACATGCTTTTAAATGTCTGTCTTATATCTATGTATGCTATACAAAATATTTTTTCTGCATATAACTCAAACTGCATTGATACCTGAAAAACAAATAAAACTTAAAAATTGCAGTAATCCAATATTAGAAGAAAAAAAGTGTTAGAAATTCTAAGGAATGAAATTTTAATTGGATGATTGAAAAATCATATAAATAGTTTAATAGACTGCTCAAAAAGAAAAAATATGACCAAGAATGGAGGGAAAAATTGATATAAGTAGGCCATTGCCATCTGCTATGTCATTCTTTGAATTGACCCTCAGCTGCCCCTCATGCACAGGCCACATCATTTCACGTACTTGTGAAAAACAGAATCCTCCTCACCACGTTCATGAAGGCTTGCTTGACTTGCTGGTTCCTCAGGCTGTAGATGAAGGGGTTTAGCATGGGCGCTACAGAGGTATTCAGCACAGCAACACCCTTGGTCAAAGAGGCTCTATCTGCTGCTGAGGGCTTAATGTACATAAAAATGCAGCTTCCATAAGAAATGGAGATGACGATCATGTGGGAAGAACACGTGGAAAAGGCCTTTGTCCTCTGACTGGCAGAAGGAATCTTCACAATTGTTCTGATGATGTATGTGTAGGACAGAAATATTAACGCCAAGGTGAACATGAGGGTAAAGACTGCGCAGGAGAACCCCATCCTCTCCAGGAACGCTGTGTCTGAACAGGAAAGTTGCAGCAGGGGGAAATAGTCACAGGTAAAGTGGTCAATGACCTTGGGCCTGCAGTAATCAAGCTGTAGGAGCAACATTAGTAGGGGGAAGATGATTAGGAAAGAAGCCAGCCAACAAGTGAAAACAAGCGCTGTGCAGACTTTCTGACTCATGATGGTCAGGTAATGCAGGGGCTTGCAGATGGCGATGTAACGATCATAGGACATGGCAGCCAGAAGGTAAAATTCGGTGACTCCCAAAAGGATGAAAAAAAATAACTGAGCTATGCAGTTGTTGAAGGAAATGGTTTTATCCCCTGAGATAATGGTGCCCAAGAACCTGGGTATGGTGACAGTTGTGAAGGAAACTTCTAAGATAGAGAAATTCCTGAGGAAGAAATACATGGGGGTCTGGAGGTGGGGATCCAGCAGAGTGAGGGTGATGATGGTCAGGTTCCCTGTGATGCTGAGTGTGTAGGTGATGAAGAGAAAGACAAAGATCAGAAGCTGGAGCCTAGGGTCATCTGACAATCCCAGAAGAATAAACTCTGTGGTTTCTGTATGGTTCCTCATTCTGCAGTTACTTTTTTTTTTTTTTTCTACTTCTACCAAATCGAAAGGCAAACCCAGAAAGAATCAAGTAGAATCGAGTATTTGTGAAAATTGAAGCAAATCATGTTGCTGAAGTAGTATGTTGTTGCCACCTTGATGTGAAATCTACAGCCATTCAATACTAATGATTCTTTAATTACCTTTCTTAGTACATAGAACAACTTCACAGTTATGCCAGTTTGAAAAAACAGTTTAGTATCAAAACTATAAAGCAATGGCCTCTCATCTCAGTGAGAAAGGCAATTATTTAAAAAAAATATGCTGCTGGGAATGAGGAGAGAAAAGTATTCTAAAATAATTCCAGTTGCTGACAGTATAACTGGTATGAGAAAAAAAAATGGAATTTATCCAAATAAGAACTGTGGGTGTAGCATACAATCCACTGGCCCTGTTCCAAGGTATATATTCAATTAATGATATCAGAATGAGGTTTCTACTTTCCACAGAAAGTTGGATTATCCTGCAATGATATACATCCAGGAAAGATTAAGGCTACCTAGTACTGAATCTGAACCAGTTACTAGCCTGAAAATCAGCTAACCCTCTTTGCTCCATTTCCTTTTCTTGTAAATATGCACTTTCTTCTGTAGACAACTCAATATCAAAGGGCAATTATAATTTATAAGTGTTAGTATATGTGAAACATTTAAAAATTGTATATATACATATATGTTCATGATAATGAATATGTGTAGCACAATGCAGTGACTTTCCCTCACTCTTGTTCCTAAGGCATCAGACGTAATACCTGCTGTTCACATGCATAAAACCTTGTATTCATTAGTGTCAATCCACTCCACTTAGACTGCATATGCTGTCATTTCACACCAACTTTCTATTACTTGTATCTCAAAAGAACAGGACCTCACTGTCAAAGCTACTTTAATATGCTTTGTGCTTAGTTTAATTTTATCTTAAAGAAAGCACTTGCCCAGCTAACATTTTATTAATCACTTGTTGGCACCATTCTCCTTATGGCACATTGTGCACCCTGTGTACTACTTACGTTTTATCTTCGCATTGTAAGGTGAATTTTCTCAATTATTTACTTTATGAATCCTAAATGTATGGATACATACATTTAAATAAACTGTGAAATGTTCCTTTGACTTACTTTACTGCTTCTTTAGTAGCATTATCCTTAATGTATCTGAGTTTGGTCTGGATTAAAATGACATGTTACTTGTTAAACAATAGCTCAAAAAATACCTGTTTATCAAGTAGACAAGACTCTATTTCAGTCTCTCGCTGACGTTCCTGCAGTAACACACAGATATGAGGATTCATATTAAAGTAGACATTAAAGGTAAATAACTATGAATGACTTCATATATACAGTACATGTCATGTGGGTCCACTGAATGGGTTTCTTGGCATAGCATATTTTCAGTACAGATGTGGGCAGCATCCACAGGTAAGTCTAAGAGTCTGTGTGGGAGGGTTGGCATTTAAATGATGATTTTTATTATTTGACTCTCCTGCTTGTAGCTCTTTGAAGTCCTACCAAACTTACTGCATTTAATTCTTTGACACGTAAGGTTCAGTGATTTAAAACATAATAATAATCAAAATCCTGAAATTTCTGCTGTATTTATTGATTTGTTGTTTCTAAAACGGTAAGAGTAGCGTGGAAATTTGAAAACACTGAGCAACTTGCTTCCCCCCACATGCCGTAACTCCGAAGTTTGCAGTTGTTGGTGAATAGATGTTCTTTTAGAATAGCAAGTCAGTAAACAGGCAGTAGATTAGTACTATGTTGGAAGTGAAGACTCATCAATGAATAATATTTCATCCTGTTTTAAAGTTATAGCTACTTTTCTTCTTCTATATACTTTAATTTCAACATTTTACAGGTAGCAATGTAGTTATGCATTGTCCCCTCTATGGAGCAGAGCTGTAAAGGAACATAGGGAGAGCTGGAAAGCAGTGTCTCTGTAGGTGGTGTAAATGAGGACATCCGGCCCTCCACTAACATTTCTGTACCAGTCTTCCAAGACCAGAAAAACAGGCTGAACAAACTGTAACATGGTCTGATTTAAGTTTAATCCAACATCCAACTTTAGGGCTGTTTTAATATGTTTTTACATAAAAAAATTATGAAAACTCAATGGATTGTATTCATTTGTCAACTAAAAAGTTTTGATACAAATTTTAAAAATTCATAGCTCTCTAAACTATTCCAAGGATGTATTGTACTTGGGAATAAAGATTAGGTCTAAGCATGTAACCATCTCTTTAGGTTCATAACGGTTAGGTTATTTATAATTTTAAAGATTTATTATTACTTTTTAATGTGTATGAGTGCTCTGTCTGCATGCATGCCTGCATGTCAGAGAGGACATCAGACCTCATTATAGGTGATTGTGAGCTGCGATGTGGTTGCTTGGATTTGAACTCAGGACCTCTAGCAGCCAGTGCTCTTAACCACGGAGTCATCTCTCCACCCCATCCATGGGTTAGGTTATTGAATTTGATTTCCTTCTACCCATTTAATCAAAATTACTTCTGACTGGCCATTTAAAGAATCTAAGATAAATTCCTTGAACAATTCAAAATAAAAATTAATAGTGATAATATTTGTTCAGCATCATGATTACAATTAACCTTGGGGATTTTCATTTAGAAAATGTCCTCAAATCATGCCCTTCCCATGTCTCTACAATGAAATAAATAACAACAATGACTCCTGCAATAAACTGGGTAAAATATGGGCAATTTTTGTCATGTTCATGGGAGAAAACTATATTATTGAGAGATAGATTTGAAAGGTCAATGGATATTCTACTGGGGACACATTAGGGAGTCTGACTAATTGCACTGTATTTTTGGCATGTGTGTTTGAACACTGTTAGTAATATTTCCTGATGTCCTGGATAATAATTTTCCTTCATGATATGCTGACTTTGAAAGGACATTTTTCTCAACTTTTCCTACATTTATCATTTTTGTTCTTCAGTCAAACCTCATTAGATAGAAGTCATTCAAAAAATTACACAGAGCACGTCTCCAAACATTTATTGATCACAGTGTCCTCATTCTTTATACATTCAAATTTTAAAGACTTGTTCACTTTGGTGAATGAAAGATAAAAAGAATAATTATTTAATTCAAAGTATGGATCATATCTAGCTCTATTTCAAATTTCAAATTGTATAAAAATACACTTCTATGCATAAAGTTGAATGGATCGGGAGGTGAAGAGGATCTGGGATGAGTTGGGGGAGGGAAAGAATATGATCAAAATATATTACATGAAAAAGATTCACCTCACAAGTAATACCTTAATAAGTAAACAATTAACTACAAAAATATTCTTATATCAGTATTCACACACTGCAGGGTCTAGATCATGCCACATGTATCTGTTCATTTGGATGAGCAGATTCCTCAGGAGAACTTACTGAGTGATTAGACTTTTTTTTCTTAAATTCTATTGTCACAGTTATTTATGTGATTCTTCCCAGAGAAGTGTGAAGAGTACTTAAATTAATTTCAACAATAATGGACATCATCGATTTTCAACATTATTATTTGTATATACAGAAGAAAGTGAAATGAAAGAGAGACTCTCAGTCACGTTTAACAATTTCCTAAATATCAGCACTCATCTATAAAGGTTTACGAAAAACGTTAAAAGAGATTCTGATATATTAAGAATAATGCTAGTAGAAAAGTGAACTGAAAGCATGAATTTTCACAGACATGTTAGAAAAGTAATAAGTGACAATTTACGAAGGTTTGTTTAAGCTGTATACCAATAAACTATAGATTTTCCTTGTGTATACTTCATTTAAAATTCATTCAATATAGAGAATTTGGAACAAGTACCTAACCTCATACTTTTCATACTAGTCATCTCCAAAAAAAGAAGAAAAATAAAATAAATTATTAACAAGGTTATCATCTTAAATCACTGTTAATTTCTTATTTAAGATGTTGTAAGGTTATTTAGCATCATAGGAAACATGTGGCTTTGTCTTTAAAGAAACTATTATTATTTTTATTTCAAATAGACTACTTAATGAATTTATAACTTTAAATGAGGCAATTTATTCAAACTGAAATGTCTCTATTCAAAACAGAGTTGAAATTTCAAGACTGGTTTTGAAATTGAAATTTTATAAATAATTGTACTCCAAAAACTGCAACAGCGAGGCTATGGGGATGCCTGTATTTTATTACTTATTTATTTAGTTATTTAGTTTGTTTGTTTTTTGAGACAGGGTTTCTTTGTTGTAACTCTGGTTGACCTGGAACGCTCACTATAGATCAGGAAAGCCTCGAACTCACAGAGATCTGGCTGCCTTCGCCTTCTGAGTGCTGGGATTAAAGGGGAGCACCAGCACCCGGCTATAGTTGTGTTTTAATTACTTCCCTTTCAGTTGAAATGAACTCTCAACTTTGACAGGATATTTCTAGTAGCAGTGATTTATTAAAGACATTATTTCCAGAGGCCAAAAGCTTTTACATTTAATCCCTTTAACTCTTATAAAACATTTGTAAAAATTTTATCCTAATTCTCAAATGAAACATTGGAGTTAAGATTTGGAAATTTTCATTTATTTACACAGCTAGCAAATGTCAAATATCATCAAATTACCTTCAATTAAAGAATATTCCTTCAAAACAACACCAAATAGCTTGATAAATACAGAATGAGAATTGTGGAGATAAGGAAGTTTTGCTTTTAACCAACAGAAAACATTAAGTTTGATGAAACTGAGCTCTGGATTGCTGTTTAAATTCGGGAGACTGGCACTGCCCTCTTAGGTTCAACTCACCTGCAATTTCCATGCAGTTTGTCAAAACGACTGGAGGAGTGGAAGCATTGGTCATTGCCATGTCTTTAAAAATCCCCTCCAACACAGATCTAGTTTGGGTTTCATTATCACTTTTTCATCTTTGTTTTCTCACGTTAATCAAAGTGGGTTTATTCCTTTGACTGCTGGGAGATAAGAAAGAGTGAAAGTAGAAAGAGAAACAGTTTTCGAAGAGGTTTTAAAATAGTCATTGTTTGTTAATATATTTTATACTGAATGGAGTACTTAAAATTTTATCCATTCACTCTGCGGTTGACTCAAGGGACCCATTCAGTGAATCAAAATTGCCAGCAGAGGAATGTACACAAAACAAAAGGGAATACCAAATGTAGTAGCATTAGTATCAAAACTGGAAAATGAAGCTTGGGGGACACTGTCCGGTGAGACAGAGTAAGGTCATAAAGAAGGAAGTCATGCTGATTTGTCATGTAGTTGAAAGCTGAATACCTTTAGGAATTTTGACTTCATGAATACTCCTTATACTTTAGGTGCCTTTTCTCTGCTCATTCAATTGCCCAATGGCAAGGAATAAATGTAATAATCCATGTGTCAAAACATAATATTAGGACCCCCTTTCTTTGTAAGGACATAAATATAGCACCATAATTCAAGATTACTTTTTAAGCTCCAATAATATTGTTCAAGAATTTAGCAAATACAATTCAAAACGTCAAAGTAGAATAGGAACAGGATTTTTGAGTATTTATTTTGCTTGCTTTTTACTCAAAATTATTTCATTTATTTTTTTGAGATTACAAATATTGCTTTCCCCTACCTTTTCTTCCGTCTTCTCATACACCCTTCCTTGCTTTTTTTCAAATTTATGGCCTCCTTTTTCATTAATTGTTGTGACATATACATATACACACACACATATGTTTATATATTTTTAATATATGAATAAAACCTGTTCAGCCTGTATAATGTTACTTGTATGTATGTTTTCAGAGATGACCATTTGGCATCCCATAAACAACTGACATGCTTTTTCCTGGGGAAGACTATTTTTCAAACTTTTTTTAATTGAAAATATTTTTTCTTGTACAGTATAATCTTATCATTGTTTCAGTTCCCCTAACTCTTCCCAGATCTTCCCTCCTTCCTACTCACTCAACTCTGATCTTCTCTCTCTCTCTTTTCTCCCTCTCTTGTTTGTTTGTTTTTAAAAATCAGGTTATCGTATTATTTACCATTGGTCATTGACTATAATCAAGTGCCTCAACTTTACTGAGCATTGATTACTCATGAAGAAGAGTTAGTGATGCTGAATTTTCATGTAGTTATGAACATTAAATAAGACACAGGCTAGACCAAACATATTCCAAAAGATGACACTTTATAAAAGCTCTGTAGACTAGTTAGTAGTATTTGGTATATTTTATTTAATTTTAAACTATTTTAAAAGAGTTTTAAATTTTATTTTATGTGTATGAATGTTCTATCTGCATATGTGTATATGTTCCATGTGCTCATGGAAGTCAGATAAGGTGTGTGTTTCCCTGGAACTAGAGTTACAGATGGTTGTGAGCCAACATGTGGATTCTGGGACTTGAACTCAGATCCTCTGCAAAAGCAACAGTGCTTTTTACCACTAAGTCATCTTGCCATGTGCACAGTACCTTCAACAGAGTAGAATACTGCATAACTTTAATTATTCTTTAATTTGTATATTTTAAACAGATTTCCATGTTAAATGATAGTAATGGTGGGTACATAGTGATTTTTTTAGAAAAATGGGAATTGAAAAGTTTAGCAGAAAAGAAGTGAAGCAATATGGGAGGTGAGAGGGGTCAGTGGAGTTAATCAAAATGAAGAGAGTGTGAAAGAGATATATGGAAGTCTGCTATACTTTCAAGAGTATAAATTTATATAAAAGCAAAATTTGAAAGGAAATATTCTTCATGGCTGTAAACAACTGACCCCAGAAGCTATATGAAAACACCGATGCCAGAAATGTTATAATTACTTAGGAGGTTTTGGTGATGATGGGCCCAGAGACCCCCCAGAGAAACTTTTGCCATCCTTTTGGTTGCCTGCTAGGATTAGATGACACGATCTCAATTAGCTTTCAGGGTCCTGTATGATGCTATGCAGGCCACAGGAGAGAAAACATATCAATGATTTTTCCCAGCTGCGAATTCTATGACCTATAAGACCAGTTTTCTAGGCAAGGTATGACTACTTCACTACTATTATGGATAATCAACTACTCTTGTCTTACATTGAGAACCTATCTACAGATATATGCTGTAAACCTTGTCAAAATCCCTGTGGTAGAGAAATCCTAAATCATAGCAGGGAACTGA
The DNA here is from genome assembly GCA_026225945.1 of Cricetomys ansorgei. Taxonomy (NCBI): domain Eukaryota; kingdom Metazoa; phylum Chordata; class Mammalia; order Rodentia; family Nesomyidae; genus Cricetomys; species Cricetomys ansorgei. The sequence continues at coordinate 4,759 of JAMJFZ010001848.1, read as the reverse complement.
CCGCTGTTACTTAACTTAAATTGATACAGTGTTGAGCTGGATTCCATATGTGTGCACTGACACCAATATACAAATGCTAATAGAGGCCTTAATCAGATCGAGCTCTTTTTTTCTAGTGAGCCAGGGTGAATGCAGAGACACATGGTTCTATAAGATGCTGAGAATAAGCAATGAATGAGTGCTGGGCCTCAAAAGACATTTATACCATTTCTGCTAAGGCACAGGACACACTGTGAAAGGGAGATCTAAAGAATATAAGCTGAAAGATTGGGAGAAAAGGATGCAAAACGTTACCTTCTTGGAAAAACAAACTACTGCAACCATAAAGCTGTAGACGCCTGCTCTGTGTGTATACAAGAATGAGTACATGATTACAGGCGTGGTGGAGAACGGATTCAGCAGGCTCTACCCCTCCGACCAAACTATTTGCTATTGGCAGAGTCATAGAGAAAAGAGTCATTGACTTCATTTTTTACCCTGTTTAGTGATAGTTTTAATCTCATGATCACACACATGATACTGGTTAAACTAAATAGGTCACAAATCAAAACTAAACGCCATGAACCTGAAAACAGACTGGTAGGGATAATGGAGTGTTGATACAGATAGCACAGATATACAAGCAAGAGGTATAGATCGTAATCAGATTGTACCATCTATATACTTGTATAAAATTATGAAATACCAAAATTAATAAAAAAAATTTAAAATAGAGATGAATGGGTTTAACAGCTGGCTCAGTGAGTAAAAGCATGATAACAGCACAACACTGTAAACATAATTTCGATCTCTGGAACCCAGATCTGGTGGTAGATAGCAACAGTCCCAGCAAGCCTACCACAAGACTGGAGGCAAAGGTAAGAATAGAAAGCACAGACGTAGAAACAAAAGAGACCCTGCCTCAATTGACGAAGGCAAGAACTGACTCCTGAGAGCTGTGCTCTGGCTTCCATGTGTGTAGCATGGTACATGCCGGACAGTAACAACAGCAACAAATCCACACACATATAAACATGAAAGATATGGAAAACTAGATCTAACACATTGTTTTAGCAAATCCAGGAAACAAAAATATCATGAACTTAAATTAAATGATGGTTAGGTTTCCAGTGATACTTAATATGTAAATTATTAATAAAAAGATGAAAATGATTACCTGTGGCTCTCCATTGTCTTATATTCCCAAGAGCATGATCTATGTAATGTTCGTGTGGTTTTTCATACTTATTTTTTTTACTTCAACAAAATGTATTGATGAAAGAGAGATCAAAAGTTTGTCTAATGGGGTAGAATTAGAATTTTAAAGTCCTGACACTACCAACCCCAGCGAAACTAAGTGACAACTCCCCTTTCCTATAAGACTTCCTACATGGGCACTTGCTGTCTCTCAGCTAACATTTCTGGAAAGCAGTATTGTCTTCCTTTATAAATACATACAGATGTTATTACTTTATCATCAAAGAATGCAGGTCAAAAGCCAATATTTGCTCATTGCTACTAAAATGGAAATCATATGCACATACTACATTGAAAAGGAAAATAAACTTATAGATCTGTGTTTAAAATTCCCTATTAATGTTTTTATATGATAACTCTGCTCGTATTCATTGTGGCATATGTTCTCAATTATTATGTGATACTACTGGTTATCTATAACAGAAACCAAACATCTTGGCAAGAGGTAATTATTAAAAATGATAATGGGCATTTCTCCTCTTCCATATAATGTTTTTAATAAACAGTTTTGTCTTACTTTAGAATCTACATGTATTTGTAATAAATTTATCATCAAAACATGCAGGTCAAGATCCAACTTGTTATTATTGTTTGATAAACGATTGAACTATATTAAATGTTCAATTCCAAAAAAAAATTTTGAAAATGATAATTTGAGAACTTTTCAATTCTTTTGAGTCAAAAAGTTTTAAATTAAAGACAAAATGAATGTATTAAAAACACAGATTATCCTTTTTCTCTATTGGATAACTAACACCAATTAGAAATGTACTCTTAAATTTTTCTTAAAATATGAAATATTTTGATTTTCTTAAGATTATTTTGTCTTTCAGCTCAATATGCATGCATCTATTAACATAAAATCAAAATTCTCTCACGTACATTAAGCATATGCTGAACTGTAAGAAAAATTTCTAGTGTCTCTCTTAGAAGTAAAGCAAATTTCTCTCTCCCTCTCTCTCTCTCTCTCTCTCTCTCTCTTCACACACACACACACACACACACACACACACACACACACACACACACACACCAAGGGATTCTTACTATGCACCGCTGGAAGGCCTGGCAATGTAGACTATACTTGACTATACTTGCATTGAACTCATGAGATCTGACTGCCTCTCTCTATAATATTCTTTATCTTTCCATTTGAACAGAAATATGGCTAGGAACTAGATTATAAAACCTATGGTCCAGCCTCAATATGAGAGCTTTGTCTTAATTGCATCTTTTTTTTCCATGTGTGGTTCTTGTGTCATGGATGCCTGCTCCTTTCTGAAAGGAAATGGAGGAAGAGTGGACCTGAGGGAAAGGTGAGGTCAGGGAAGGGATTCTGAGAGGAGACGAGGGAGGAGAAACTGTGGTAGAGATATACTGTAAGAGATAAGAATCTATTTTCAATCAAAAATGAAATAGTTTCAAAACACTATCTTAAATCATTTTAATTCTTTGATTTCCAGGGAATAGTGAGTTGTGAAACATTTTAAAGTTCTCTGAAGAAGGTAGAGAATGAATATTACAAATAAGCATAAGACAATATTATCTTCTGTGGTCACTGTAAATCCCTGAGAGACTAGCTTGAGGAAAGGAAAGGAAAAAAGCAGAGGTTAATATAGAGTTAGAGCGGTCATGAAATCTGTGCCAGAGGGTACAAAAAACAGGTAGGAAAAAGCATCATAAACCAGCGAGCTGAAGCAATCAACCTTCTTTCCTTTCAGCCAAACTTAATTTCCCTACTAACACATGGACTATACGCTTGGGAGATAATTTATTCTCAGTTCCCTTGGGATTGGATACAAAGGGCCCTTTGTCGAGGCTAGTGTCTTTATCTTATTCATCTGTGTCTCTCAAGGGCACAGAGAAGATGATAACAGTTCATGAAAAACATTTCAATATCTTTCCAGATGAGGAAACTTTATTTGCTGATGGTATATGTACAACATGATGCATACACTATAAAAATCAATATAGAGGATTCTCAAAAACACGGAAATTAACACTGTCACATGACCTAGCCATCAATTCCTGGGCACTCTAAATCCTACCACAGAAGTACTTTAACATCCATTTATTTTTGCTCAATTCACAATAGCAAGGAAATGGAACCAACTTAGTTGCCCATAAACAGATGAGTTTATGGTGCATCCACCCAATGAAATTTTATGTAACCAAATAAAAAGTAAATAAAAAATCTGAAGTAAAATAAAGAAAATCTCAAAAATATTATATAGAGTAAAATAACTTGTCTTTAAAAAAAAATGAATGCCCTCAGGCATATCCTACTTTAATTGTTATATTGTGTGTGTGTGTGTGTGTGTGTGTATATATATACATTTATATATATATATTATATACATAGTACATATAATAAATAATATATTTTACATATAGATGTGCATTGACGTCTAGGCCATGTAACTAGAAAGGGTACCAAAAGAGGTAAGAAAGAAAAAGGGTTTTAAAGACAGAGAAGAAAGGGAAGAGGACATACATGTGACATGAAACGAAAGAGGCCCAGTAGGGAAGGAAGGGTTCAGGTTGGGAGAGAAGTGGGGAGGAAGATAAAAATGCAAATTATGTATGAAAATAACTTAATGAAACTTAACTAGTGTTTTAATTAAAAAAACACAAAACAGAATATTTTAATGAAAATTATGATTCAAACTAACACATAGCTATGAAATGCAAGTGTGTATGCAGGAGTTTATCGTAGCATAAAGACACATATGGAATGGTCACTGTATTTCCCACTTGACTCCTATTTTCTTACATTTTAGATTAAACAATTTACTGTTCAATAATATAAGCACCATGACACTGTGTCTATAATTTTACTAAGAAATGATAAATAAATCAATCTGTCTTATTATCTATCTCTCTATCTATATTTGCATATATTTGTATGTATCTGCATATATTGGTGTGTGTGTGTGTGTGTGTAGTATAGACAGGACACAGTAAGAGTTTAGCATATACAGTTTAAAATTTTTATATTTTTCAAAATATATTAAGAATGGTTTTTCTTGGTTCAATTGTTATAACCATGGTTAACAGTAAGGTATATTTGTGTACATTAATATGTAACTTTTAAAAATAATTTTGTATGTTACACAAATAAGTGATTTTATCCTTGAAGTTTCATACATATGCCATTATTCTGGATTCCCAATCATTAATCTCCCATTCTCATTCCATCCCTCATCATCCTCCAGTCCATTCTGTCCTACTACAACCTTTCCCCAAGAGAGTCCTCCTTCAGCTAGCACGCCACGTGTTCCATGATGATTCCATTTCTGTTCTAGTTTACTTTTCTTTTAAACATGAACAATTTGTGGAAAAATAGAAGTGTGGATGGCTTTCATTCAAGAAACACCCTCAATTTCAGTTACAGCAGGAGAAATGCAGACTACCCATGGCTAGTAAATCATTGTTTTAAAAAATCAATACAGGAATGGAGAACAGTACATTTAAGCCAGATTATTCCAGCAGCTATAGAAACAGATGTTTTTATAATGAGAGG
>JAMJFZ010000185.1:1430000-1540589 GCA_026225945.1 Cricetomys ansorgei | reverse complement strand
TCCTTGGCATGTACAGGATAGCCAGGTCGTGTGGTAGATGCCTTATTAGCTTCTTGAGAATTCTCCTTTATGAATGTATTTGGATAGGATCACCATTGTTTCCCACTTCACCTTTATTCCAACAAAGGATCATGATACACAGTATTGAGGAGGTCTACAAAGCACTGATAATTTTTGCTACTATTTCAGCACAGCAGCTGCTCTGTATGACTATAATAATAGAAACGACAATTTGTATTTTCAGAATTTAGGAGAATCTCTGCCTCTGCCCTGATATATGAAACACTCTCCAAATGTATCTGTCCTCTGGCTAGGCAGAGAATCTCATTTTGGAGCTTTTTCGATCATTATAACAATTATTACCTTAACCCATCCTGTACGTAACGAAATACTTTCTGCCCTGCCTATAGGCTCTTATCATCAGGTTATTATAAACAATTGAGAGAGCAGAACCAATCACTATAAAGGCTGATGAATCCTTTACCAGTTGTGTCTTCATTTACAAGAAATGTATCACCTTTGTGAGGAGAGATCCCGAAACATTTCAAACTGTGTAAATGAAATATCTAATGATTAATTTTAATGGACTACTTTGAAGATGAGATGATCATTTTTCTTGACTTTTAAAAATTTATAAAGATATTTATTTGCAAATTTTCTTATAAAATTATCTTTAATTTACTTATAAATGTATTTATTATGTTATTAACACACATGATCACAATGCATACATACATATTAGCACACACACATTATATATATATGTATATATACATGTATATACATATATATATGTATACATATATATACATATATATATATATGTAATTCTATTACATTCCCTTTTTTTCCAAGAAAATCCATCCTTTTCCAAACTCTCCTATGTTTATGTCTTGTGTGTGTGTGTGTAGACCCACTGGGTTTAATTAGGGCTGCCCACATCTGTACGAGTTAGGGTTAGTTATCTCCTCTACTTAACACCTGCACAGAAATAAGCTCAGTTTCGTCTGTGTGCTGGGCTTATGTAGAGTAAACTGCTGCCATTATGTTTATTTCAGTATGTATATTTCTTGCCATAGTTCATTATAAGTTCTGAAAAATAAGGAACTCACATCCCTATCATCAGTCTCAATATATTACACAGTCTCTGTTCAACAGTGCATAGTTAGATGGTGAAAGTAGGGCTCAGTCGTGGAGAGCGCTTGCTACTTGTGGAGGACCTGAATTTGGATCTGAGCACCCACACTGCGCAGACCACAGCTGTCTGTCTCCAGGTCCAGGGGGATGCAGCACCGCATCCTGATCACAAGAGGCACCTGCGTCACACACAAATAAAGATTTGCAAAAACTGGAAAAAACTTCAATAATGCATTCTTAAAAAACTTAAAATAGAGGTCAAAAACTCAAAGTTTTACTAAGAGAGTATTAATTTTTTGTATAAGTTTTGTTTCTTCCTTATATATATTTGAAGCTACTTTTAACAACTTGATTAATTGTACTAAGCTCTATGTACCACAGGTAGTGAAAGCCTATATTTGAATAGAATTTTAATGTGATGATTGTCTCTAGCCATTTCCCAATGACCTAAATGTCCAACTATAATTTGCTGTCTGGGAATATTGATAGTACTCCTTCCTTAGACACTTTCTTGCTTTTTGCTTTTTCTGTCCCTTTACTTTGTATTCAGTCTGTTCTATTTTATTTGTTTGTTTTGTTATTTGTCCCTTTTCTTTTTTTTTGTGACCAATGAGACGGATTCTGTTCAAATATGCTTTAAGTGTGTAAGAAGCAGCACAGTGATTTAAAGGATATTTGAGAGAATGAAGAGAAATTGCCACAATTCTTGAGACTATCACTGGTGCTTAAATCTCAAAAGCCAGAGGATAACAGACATTCAGCATTATATATTATTCTCTTATACAGTAGTTAATCTGATTCCCCAAATTGTCCAAGAGAAATTCTTACTGATTAAATTTTCTACATGATTTTGAAATAGAGTCAAGTGTGTTGAGTGTGTAAAAGCCAATGCTGAATCTCAAACAGTGGGAGGAATCACTGTGGGAGATGCACACGGCTGAGGTGTCATTTCTTTTCCTTGCATAGGATTAAAAGAAGATTCTAGAAAACAGCACAGACAAAAGGCTTACTTGTTTGTTACCTCTGTCTCTGTCTCCCTCTCTTTGAATCTCACTTCCCCCCTTCTATCAATTCTTTGAAACTGTTTCATTACTCGTTTTGATCATATTCCAACCCCACTCCTGTAAGTAAAACCCAGTTGTTCATAATGCATATAGGAAACATAATAGGTACAGGAAAACACATTTTATATATATATATATATATACATATATATATATATATATATAAATATATATATATATATATATATATATTCTTATTATCTTGTGAATATTTAACTTTTATTTCTAAATACAGTTATCAGTTTTTAGGTGAGCATATTTATTTACCATCTCATATGGGACTGGTTGTGATTTCCTTCCATTTCCATAAAAGGAAGACAACAACCCAAGAAAGAGTCACAGCATTTGATAATGAAGACGACGTAGTAAAATGACTAAGGTGACTAGAAAACCATACTTTCTGACCTTGCACTTGGAAACTAATTCAGTTTTTCTGCATTTCCTCAAAATATAAGGTGTACCTTACAATGTTAGAGTGAAGAATTTCCTTTTTAAGACATCTTAGGAATAATGTTGAAATAGTTTTGAAGTTAACATAGAAATGTTAAAGATTTAGGAAATACATAAAACATTTTATAACATGTGCAGAAAAATACAGAAAATACTTTCTATAATTAAAAGGAGTAAGGAGCCCTTTAGCCTAGATAATACTACTTGTTTCTAGGCCATAGCCATATAGAACAAGTAATAATTACATTTTTAATAAAAATAAGAATAGCATTCACTAGAACAGAAATCAGACTTTCACAACTTCTCTCTACAAATGGAGTCAGTGCATGAGATAACTTGGTTTTAATTTACATAAATTTTATTTCCTAGATTATGTGGAGATTAATATCATTAGTATATTTGGAGCATATAATGACATAGTGCAGGTGACGCTAGATAAGAAATACAAACAAACATAATTAGAATGTGACCTTATAACTACTCCTAGGACCATGGTTTGGAGGAAGAAAACTATAAATTCACATTCCCCTCAACAATCTGTTACTTTGTAGAATCTAAATTGCTTCATTGTGTCTGTCTCCTAAAGACCTCACTCCATGGCCCCCCGTCAGCCTGCATTCTAACATCCCTGCTATGCAGGAAACCCAGCATTGACTCTTCTTGAATCAAATGTTTTCTCATTTGAATAATTATGACAAAATGTAGCAAATACTATGATAGACAAAGAAAAGAAAACATGAAATGCTTGAGAGTCCTGCCAGGACTACTTCAGGGAGAAATAGTTAACATTCAGCTGCACCACATCACAGAGTCGGCAGATAACTGTGTGCCTAATTTAGGTAGCATTTCTTTAAAACTATCCAACCTGTGCTCTAATTACACAATCAAGTACCAGACGTTTCCTTCGTGTGTCTGTGGAAATTCACCACTGGGATGAAAATGGAATCTGGGATGAAACAGGGGAAAGCTATGCTCAGGGTGAGTAGTCTGATAGGCAGTTCATTGTTATGAAAACCAGCCAAGTCAACTACTACCACTGGCTTTAAAGCAGATTTTAATTTCCCAGAATTTGATAGGAGACTGAGGTCCTAGATGTTTTAATTTATACTGATTCTAAACTAGAGAACTGTTTGAAAACACTAAGTGGGAAATACCCAAAGTGCCTCAATATAGGAGGAACATTAATGTTTTAATTATATAATTATATAGTATATACTATATAATTATAGTACAGGGAACCTGGACTATAAAGCATGTATCAAAATAGTTATATTCCTACTTTGTTCAGTTTTCCAAGCAAAGACAGATGTATCTATTGTAGTGGTAGATTCAGGGTAAAAGGGTGTTTATTCCTTTCCTAATTCAATGACAGGTCCAAGACCTGGAGCTCTGGAGGTTTTCATTCTCCATACAGCCTACCCTTTAAGCCTAAAACTGGATAGCATCAGCCTCAGCTTCTGTACAATCTAATCAACCTTTGAGGCTTACCGCTGACTGAGCCACTCTGACTAGCTCCTTCTGAACACGAATCTTCTGTTTCAACTCAACTCATTTGTTGTTCTGGCTCAAACTGATCTTCTGAGCTGGCTGACTGTTTCTGACCAAACTCTTCTGGAGTTTCTGGAAGATTCTCTGACTCCCTCAGACTGAACTGCTCTGCTGTGCTTCAGACTGGCTCATTCTTCCTGTCTGACACTGACTTCTGCAGAGCTGCCTCTGTGTCTCTGTCTCAGACTTCTCAGATTTCCCAGTCAGACCACTTGCTTCATACTGCCTGCTATAACTGATTGTGCTCTGAGCTGAGAGATTTATCATAAGTTTTGGGCATGTCCTCACTCTGACTCACTGTGCTAACTCTTCTTCTGATTAGTCCTTAACTTCACTTTGTCCTTCAATGTCCTATCCAAGATGTCACCTACTATCAGACACCGAATCCTTCAGATTCTGCTTTCTGTGTCAGCTTCCACACTCTGTTTCTGTCTTAGAGATTAAAGATGTGGACCACCACTGCCTTCTGAATACTGGGATTAAAGGTGTGTACCAACATTCTTAACATTCTACATTTCATCAGGACCACACAGGCCTCTAAATAAGATTCCTTCATATAGATCCCTGGAATATAGACCCTTCTATCTTTCACATAGGCCTATTCCTCTAAATATATTTAATAGAACCTACAGGCTCTTTGACTAATTTGTTAAGAAATTTATTTTTAAGCACAGATTTTGTCATCATCCTGCTAGATAAACAAATGTTGAAGTCTTACTTTGGTGGACAGAAAGTTTCTTTGTTACGAAAAACTATACATTCACACATCCACATGCAGTGTTCCAGCCCTCCGGTGCATTAGTCTGTAGGACACATGGAGTCCAATTTCTCCCATCACAAACTCAAAATCTTTGCCCGCCCTTCTTGGACTTATGTAAGGTTGGAAATCTTATCACACAGAGTATGGGATGATGCAGTCAGAATTACTGTTACAAATTTCCAAAAATTTCCAAAGAACGCTGCTCAAGGTAGGTCATACCTTACTGCAATGCAATAATTTCTGCAATAACAAATTATCTACAATATCTCCATCCTCTGAAGCCATTTAGTTAGTTACAAATTTCAAATAATATCTCCTGTCCTTTCCCATCTTCTAAATTGTCTTTTCTGCCAAATAGTCAATTCTAATGCATTTGATGTATCTAAGATGACAAAATATTAGATGAGAAATATTATAGTTTATTAACATCCCAGTGCATTTGGCAGGATAGGTAAAATCACAAAGCCCTATTGCTACATTTGGTATACAATGGAATACATAACATACTAGGAAATGCACAATTGAATAGTTTGAGTCATTCTTCCCAAATGTACTCAGAATTGAAGGAAGGTGTTGGCTGCACAGGACACATGGCTGTCAGCATCAGTGAATGCAAGCACACTTAGCAACAGTCGTGCCACCTACACTGTCTGCTGTACATCACTTCTGCAGCAGCAGACAAAGGCAGAAATAGCTGAAAAGTGAGGACAGTTCACTGTCAGCACAAACAATTACATACTGTGTGGTGTATGGCTGTTTGAATTTAAGTTAATTATTGAATAAACTAATTATAATTTTTTTAAATATATTTTAAATTTTTAAAATTTAGTATTTTAAAATATAGACATACTTTCTTCCATCTACGCTTATCCATTAATGTTAAGATGGGGAAACCAGGGGCAAGCTATTCTGTGTAAAGTGTCAATTTTCATGTTAAAGAATATTCATAAAGGCACATTATTTTGATAAGCTAATAGACTGTCAAGTGCTAACATCACATGCAGTCTCCTGTGCATACTAGGTACCAAATATATTTTGCTAGGTTTTAATTTAGCTTACTAAACATACTACTAAATATTTTTCTATTATAAAATTCTGATGAGGAGTCTGAAGAAATGGATTACCAGTTAAAAACATATAGTTCTCTTGTGGAGTACCTCAGCTTAATTTCCAGCAATCCACCTTGGTGTCCCCAAACCTGTTGTAACTCCAACTCCATGGTATCTGATAATTCTCAGCTCCCCCCAGGTGTCCAAAATACATGTTTACAAACACACACATATACAATTTAAAACCAATAAAAATAAATCTTTAAAAATATCTGATAACAAGCTTTTATAACCAGCTTTCTTTCAAGTTAGCATATTCTTAGTATGTGTTCAATGCATTGCAAGTGTTTGAAACTGTTTATGTTACTATGTATAATAACAGTGTTCAACTCTAAAAGAAACTTCAATCAATCACTAAAGGAGATATCATTATCTTTGTGTGTTTGTTGTCCTTTTCATGTGCTGTCTAAGTTTGCATCAATAATATGTAACTCTGGGAATAGGTGATTTTAGTTTTGTTTCTGTTTTTGCCTTTTCCCTAATGTACCCTAAGGAATTATAAAGAGACATCTTCAAAGAGGTCCAACAGAGAACTGTCCATGGGTTATTCTTTTGTTGGTCATGGGGTTTAATTTTCCCAAGGCCATCACAGAGAGGCATGCTCACTCAGAGCAAATGGCATTCCTTTGAGATTTGCATACGTCGTTCAATCCCAATATTTTCATAACCCTTATGAAAATCTCTGAGAGCGTCTATGTGCTGTGGCATTCTCTTCAGCTGCCATCTCACTGGTTCCCAATGGCTCTCTGATAAGAATGGGTCACAGAGTTCATTTCATCTGAAAGTCAAGACGTTTTACATATCTGTAGGTTACCTCAGGTTCCGGAGTGTTGTTTGGGGTTCAAAATTATTTTTATTACAGACTTTTATATCTTACTCTGAAATTTTCCAACATGTTTAACTTTGACTTCCTATTCACATTAAAATAAAAGCTTTGAACACTATGTGATTTCTTATGAAGGACAGGATAAACTGATCTAGAACCTTGTTGTATGGCAAAAAGCAAACAAACAAAAATCTAATTTTCTGTATCTCCTGTCCCTTGCTTTCAGAAAGATATTTATTATGAGTAATTTACCATATACAGAGTAATTTTGCATGTGATACTCATGCTAATAATTTTTTGATTTTAGTACATTAATTTTATTCAAGGAACATCTGAAGGTTATCTACATTTAGACCTTCATGCTCTTCACTGTTTTAAGCAAGAGCAGTTATTTCAAATTTGATTGGGAATAAATGACTTGAGAGCACTGTAATTGAAGACCGTTGGTGGGCTTGAAAAACTGAAGTTTATGCTTTTTCCCTTCCACTGATACAGTAAAATGAATGAAATATGAAAATTTTGTAATATTATTAGGAAAAAGCAAAAATAATTTTCTGTTTGTAGACAAAATTAGCTTCCTACAACAGAGAAGCCTTATTTCCAAGCTTAGATGTAAGACAAGAGCCATCTGTTTGGCCATCTGCACAGTGGGAATAGCAGACAAATTGAGATTCCAGCTGAGACTTTGGTTGCTGAACCACAAGGGCCCTCAGTTCAAACTCAGCCTTTTCCACTCTCCTTCAGTTTGCTGCTGGTTCCACTGTCTAGTATGGTGCGTGTCCTGATGATGGTTCTCTCTGCTGAAGTCTATCAGGGTTTGCACCTATAAATATGCCTGCATCTCTTCCTTGGTGAGTCGCCCCATAGGCATTCTGCTACACTAATATCATCTTATTCGTCACTCATACTGCATTTGTATACCTTCATGTGCGTATAGAACATTTTTATCCCACCTTTTTACTTTAGACAATTCTTTTTTTCTCGCTTAGTGCCTGTCACTCACAGGTAACATATAGTTTGTTATTCTTATTTAGTACTGAAATCTCTGCCTTTTAATGAAAAAGTGTAGTGCAATTATACTTAATATAATTATTGGTATGATTACTGTAGTCACTTCCCTTATATTCATTTTAAATGGACTCCATTATAGTTTATACTCCTTCTCATTTTCTGACTTTAATTCTGTTTAGAATTATATTTTTGGTGAGTTAATTTTACTCTTTTAACATTAAATCTTATTCATAGCTAAATAGGTTATATAAAATATACTGCCGCATTAATAAACTCAATTACTAGCTCTATCACAGAGAAGTCTGAGATAAAAATAAAGCATTATTGTATTTGGCTTTCAGGTATCCTGTAATCAGGCTGCAACTTAAATTTCATCTTTTTAATCTTTCAAATTCACCAGGCATTCATTAAAACTCAGGTTAATGCCATAGTTCAGGATCACATCACCTTTACTAGATAAAGTTTAATTGCTTCTTCACCAGATCGTATTTCTATTCTTTTACCCCAATTGCTCAATCTTATATTAAACTTGTAGAGATGTAAGTTCTGGTTTAATTAAATAGAAACATGTGTGTCTTGTGAAGATCAAATCACTTTAAAGCCAGTGCTTCAAGTATATATGGATGTAATATGAATTAAAACAATAAAGCAGCGAGGGATTGTGGTTGAAAGCCCAATACCACTGTTTCAAAAGTATGTATGTCTAAATTGGTTTTCCATAGCCTTCTGAATACTGGATTACAGGTTATGTCTAAATTCCATCCAGACCACCCAGGCCTCTGAATGTAGCCCCTGGAATGTAGACCGTAGCTTTCACACAGGGCTATTTCTCTAGAGTAAGTAAACAAATGGAGTCTTGATTGTTTGGAAGGAATTACAGTGAGGAGAGAGGTTAGTGAGGGTGTGTGGGAGATTGCATGGGATGAGCCTTACAGTAATCAGAATATATTTTATACATGTTCAGTATTGCCAAACACACACACACACACACACACACACACACACACACACACACACACAATATTAAAAAAGAAAGATCAAAGGTTTTTTCACCTATTTGGAAAGGAAATTTAACTTCCTAAAGGAACCTATTTCTACACTAGGCTTATTGAGAAACTTAAAGCCATTTCACTGGACCCACAGAAATATGTAAGTTGAAATCTGGTAGAAAAAAAGTGTTTAAATATTTGAAAGCATCATGATTGGCATGACATTTGCACAGAGGTTATTTTTAATTTAAGTGGTTTGTCATAGGATTTGAGCAAGACAGAACATTTATCTTCAAAGTGTTTCCTTCAGAAGTATTTTATGCCTATTATACTAAATGGAGAAATTAAATGATGATATTAGCAAATCTATTTTAATATGAATTAATTTATGGTGTTTTAAAAATAAAAATTCAAATTGAACCTGAGCATATTTAGTCTCTGACTAGATTGGATATCACTGTTTTAGTCTGATATTTAAAAACTTCTAATATGTTATCACATATTTACTAATACAAAAATCATTGCTGTGTTAAGTCAATTATGAATTGGATATTGAGTAAGATTTCCAGGTAAAGTAGAAATAACCTTTTTACTCAACCTACCTACTTTGGTATATATGAATCTTTCTGGAACTGTTGTGGTTGCACATTGGTAAACATATTACAGTGACACAGATTCATATCTGCTCATTGAGTTTGAATTTCTTAGAAGGGAATTAGTGATTGTACAGCTTTGTACAGCTTTGAAAATATATTGTGCATTTTATAAACTCATTTGCATTTTCTCTTATGTCAACATTTTTTATCTTCAAAATTCACCTCTTCATAATCTTGCCCTCATTCACATACCCTGGAAAAACACCATTTTCTTGATGTTTTCTCGTATATACCCACTGTAAATGTTGTCATCAATAACTGTATAGATAGAAATTTCAGTAAATCTATAAATCGCCTTGAGCACTACAGTTCTTTTTGACCATTATCAATTCTTTACTTCATTAATTCTTTTTTGATCTTCTTGGGCTCAAACTTATCAATATTTGGTAGCCTTTCAGCAAAACAATCTGCCTTCTATTTTGTTAAGCCTATTGCTATGATTTTATGTATGATTAGTAGGATAAATATTATTCTTTTAGAAAATTGTATGGAAGTAATTCAATGTTGACAGACAGGCATGGAATTGATTTTTATATATTTATTTTTAGCCTGAAATTGTTTAGTTTAATGGTTATAACAGACTTTTAGATGTTTTTGTCATTAAAAGTGTGCAATGTGCAAAGACAATCTTACCTTATGAATTCTTATTCCTTTCTCTTTGTTGAATCTTCAGTGCATTTTTCTGAATTAAGGTGTCAAGTTGGCCCTTACTTCATTATTTCTTGATTTTTTTACAAAAATTAAAATAAGAAAATTCTAAAATTCATATGTGACCACGTGAGATTATAGGTAAAGTTTCTGTGGGAGAGATGCATCGCATTGACTACACACTGAAACACCTATTAATGAGGAGAGATCTTCCAATATTGGTCTCTCCATTCCAGTCCCAGTCATTTTGGAATCAGAAAGGGATAAATCTAGGTTGACTGTGCAAATGCTTTTTATAGATTGATTACTAAATGATTTCTGGAGGCTTATGTGTCCAAGGTTTGAACTGCAGGTCGTGGTACTCTTGTGAGGTGGCTGTATGCTGAGCATGCTCGCTCTCTTCATCGATGCAATAAACCCTTGATGGCTTAACAGTTTCATGCTGTTATTGGGAAGTGGTGGGAAAGAGAGGACAGGCCACTGGTCACTGGCTGTGTGACTCAAAGGACATGTTTGCCCCCACCCTCCTTTGGTCCCTGCTTCTTAGCCACCATGAGATGAGTGGCTTTCCAGTGCTCTCACATCCTACCATAATGTTAATGTGCTCTTATTTCAGACCCAAATCAGGAGCCAAGTGACCACAGATTGGAACTCTGAAACAGCGTGGCAAAAATGAATCATCACTCAAGTTTGATTTTCCCCAGTACATTGTCACAGTGACAGAAACTCTCTAGCAGAGAGAGTTAGAAATGTTATCCATTGGTTTTCCTTAAAATTTGGCCATATTTTATACCAAGCTTCTTTTTATTTCAGAGCTGGTTATTAGTAATAACTGTACTGTCTTGAAATCCCTACTAGAACATTAGCAAATATTTTACTTAAAATAGCTGTAAATCAGCCACTGCTATTATTATTCTTAAAGTACAGGTTCTATTGACTTCATGAAGCCTTGCCACAGAATATTCAAACTTAGAGCTGTCTGTAATTAAGGAAAATACATTTGGATTTTTTTTTTTGCTTTTTAAAAATTTCTCATCTTAATATATTATATTTCAGAAAAACATGGCAACATTTTTCTTCTATGATCACAGTTAAAATATATACATAATATAATCTCTCTGTTATAGCGATGTGATCAGAAAGCTTAGATATCTCATAAAGGCAACAAAGTGTGGCTTTTTCAATAGCTTTTGAATGTAGTCATAATGTCATAAATCTTTCCACTAATACACTCTGTTTCAATTTTGGTGACAAGAACAAAAAGCAATTGGTGCATTATGGTTCTTTTCTACTACTCAATATATGATGAGCAGAAAGTGTTTGGAATTTATTTATCATTTATAGGTCACTGGATGAAATTCATGAACAAGGACAGTGAAATGCAGGCAAACAGCAGTCCTTACTTTTTGGCATTAAAGGAAAATGTATAGTTGGGCTTGAGACAAAGGAACAAGACATACTGGCATTTTGCATCTGGGATACAAGGGGTAAAAAAAATCAATGAAAAACATGAAATCCAAACCTGCTGGGGGTCAGCACCTTTCTCTGCTGTAGATGACACAGATGTTAAGTATTAAAGTAATGAGAAATTTCTGATTGTAAAATATGAGAGCATTTTTTTCTAACTACCAACAAAATATAACCGAAAGCTTTCAATTCATTGTAGTTGTCTGATTTTAATGTGTTTTTAGTCATCAGTATTGTATCTCCTTTTCTGAACTTGTTCCCTGTAAACACTTCTATTTTTTCCCCTAATCATATTAGTGTCTGATGTTTTCTTCAGTATTTACACTGTGCTACTGGTAGGGAGAAGATTCCCTTCCTTGGGAGGGTTTGGAGGAGCATGCCTCCGTTGTGATTCATTAGAACCAGCACACGTCATTTGGTGGGATGGTATTATCAGGATTCTAGGTTTTCTTTGCAGGAGTTTGCTAATGAAACAACATGTTATGCAGTTTTCAAATATAACTTAGATCTCTAATAAAAACAAGAGTCTTCTTTGATGACCACTTATGAGTATTTAAAGAGGGTGATAATGTGATCATTCTTACCCCATATTTATGTTAACCTAACTACCTAGAATTTTATGAAATATCCATACACTTTTAATTAAACATATACTCATAGTACATGCACATGATTTTAAGTATGTTTTAAAATTTTATTATGCATTTATGAATATTGGAAATATTGACTTTGATGTGTGTAGTAAAGATGAACAGTTTGAAAAGTATTTTTCATTTCAGGGATCTATCTTCTATCTCTGAGGGGCAACCAAGGACAACAGCAATAGCATGTAGTGTTTGCGAGTCCCGTGAACAACCCTGACTAACTACCCTGGGCTAGGGAAGCCATAGATCTTGGAGGAGAACCAGCAGCCACCATATTTCCTAGCCACATTCTAATTATCTGTCCTTGTGCCCACAGGTAACTGTAGTCCACATCCATCAAGGCAATGCCTCTCTGCAACTGAGACCATTATAAAATGGGAAAACAGTCAAGATATGGAGCTGTGGATCCCATCGCCAAAGGAGACATCTACAACACAACTCATTTACCTGAGGCTCAGAGATCATTCCAGATTATGGGAAGGAAAGGTTGTAAGAGCCAGGTGAACACGAAGTTTTCTGAGAGGCTGTGTCTCCTAGGAATGGCATAGTCTACACCTATGAAGTCTCACTTACAATACAGCCTGACCAGGAACTGAACAAAGACAGTAATTATTCTATCACGGACAAAAGAAGGCTCAGGATGCTGCAACCCTCCATCTTAAAGGCCAGGACTCTGTCTTTGGGGTATGTTATAGTTCTTTGGCATTCTCTGAATTTTCTATGATTCCGAGCACCGTCTTTTTCCCAGTACAAATCATACACTTGGTAAGTGTAGCAGAATGAGTAAGTGGATGAGCAATGGAAGTATCTCTTCAGCCTAGTTATATTCCTTAATGCTCACTCTCAAAAAGTAGTATATGATTTTCTATAATTGATAACTATGACTTTTATTGGAAAACAAAGCAAATTTGTAATTTTAGGCAACGTAAGTCTGGAATTTGCAATATATAAGAATATATGGCTTTCTAAATAGAATACTTGGTCATCAATTACTTTGTTCTAGTTAACTCACTTGGGTCACTTGTCATAATTACATTTTGCATCTCTTGGCTATCACTTAAGTAGTTTCAGTCAGTTGAAATGAGCTGCTTTTATCAATCTTAGCATTTTCTAACATTAGGCCCAATTTTATCTGCACATTAATGTGCCACGAAATTGTAAAATATATATTATATAGTATGTGATTATCTTTTATTTGACATAGAATTTGAATTAATCATTCTTTCCAAAAAAGAAACTCTGAGGACTTGAAATTGTATCTTTATTAAAGTCACTGGTAGTAAATTATTACAGAATGAGCCAATGTCTTAAGGCTGTTATGTATTATCTGTGTGATTCTAATCAGAAAACTGTCTTTCTGGTAATCAACTTGCTAATCTCTGTAATGGGAATATTATTATTTGAATATGGTATTCTCCAAATGCTTGTATATTAAAAGCTTTGTGGAAAGCCGATGGACTTTGGGAACAGAGTAAATCATAAAGCCTCTGACTTAATGGCATTAATCAATTTATAGATTCATAATTTGAATATGTGACTGGGGAGTGATGGAAATATTTGAGGATTCAGAACCCAGATAGAGGAACAATGTCCCTGAATCCTATCTTGGGAGAGAGGATGGCATCTTGTCTCTGCATCATTAATTTCTGCATTAATTTCTTGGCTGAGTATAGATGGGCAATCTCCTCTGTCCCACATCCTGCTAGTATCATGCTTTGACTAACCTGGGACCCAAAAATATAGAGCTAATTCTCTGTGGACAGAAGCCTCTGACGTCACAACCCAAAATAAATCTCTCCCTTAAGCTGTTTCTACCAGGTACTCTTCCACCATGACACAATAACAAAGGGGGATAACAGAAGCCTCGTATCAAATGCAACAAAGCACAGGGCTAAGTTTAGAGTTTGAGTAATTATGTGTTTTGTTATCATTAACCATTGTCCTTAATATTAAAGAAAAGTATATAGTAAGAATCTGTTTCCTTGAAAATATCTGGTTCCACAGTTTATAATAATATTTCCCCAACCAACGTTGTTTCAAAGTTGGAAATTTCACTTGGATGGATTGGATTTTTACTATTTTTTACATACAAACTTCTCTGAAGATATTTTCAAGTGTTTAGCTTTTAGTAACGTAATGATTTATGAAATTAACCACACGCTGATAGGGACTTTCTGACAGTATTTGGAAGTCGTTAGGATTTATTCTCCTGAGACTGCAAATTGAACACTGCTCACCTTCTAAAATGACCATAGTCATCTTTTTTATTATATTTGCCATATTTCAATAATATCAAAGCTTGTTGTTTGGCTTTTGCAAATAGAAGCACAAAGGTTAAGGAAATCCATTCTAAGAGATATTAAAAAGGGA
Source organism: Cricetomys ansorgei (assembly GCA_026225945.1). NCBI lineage: Eukaryota > Metazoa > Chordata > Mammalia > Rodentia > Nesomyidae > Cricetomys > Cricetomys ansorgei. Next base: position 1,525,910 of record JAMJFZ010000185.1, on the reverse strand, counting down.
GATATGAAGTCCTGTATTTCAGAAGAGTGGTTATTTGTTCACAGTCTGTGTATTTAATTTTCTCTATTCTCCAGATATCTAAAAAGCAAACAAATATATAATAATACTAATTAAAACACAATGCTCCCCTAAGTTAAGTTTATTTAACCAGGGATTTACTTCTCTTGATTAGCTCTTGGTAATAATAACTTCCCTTTTCCATCCCTCAAGACCTTCTGACATTTTTTGCTTAACAAATCTAAATAGAATGCCCAAGTGGTCTTCTAGAGGATCTGCCAAACTTACTGTTAATTGCCTTTACAATTTTCTTAGTGAGTCCTGTGTAGAGTGTTCTATGACTGTTCACAGAAAACTTTCTGAACAGCTACGGGTTATGGTCTTTTTAAATAGAAGTTGTAATTCATCTATATTTCTATATTCAATTTGGACTGAATTACTTGAAATTAATAGATGATGAACACTTAACTGTAATAATTAAGCATTTAAATTGTGTCTGTGAATGTGTCTTTTGTAAACAGTGCTTCTGTATGTGTCAGTCAGGATATTGTAGCAATGTCAGCAGCAAAGAACATGTGGGGAAAGAGCAAAGTGACACTTGAGAAGCGTTCTCAGGTGTTAAGAGACTGGGCTCTTCTCTGGCATTTACTGTAACATCATTCTGGAAGCTTTTTGGAACAGAACGATCTTGGAATAAGCAAAACTCTGAATCAGATGATCGGGTGTGTTTCTTCCATAGATTTGTAACTTTATATCCAAGTTAACTCTGATCTTAACAGTTGGCAAAATTGGGACATATTGTTCATGACCCTAGAGCCCCGTATCTCTTTAATATCCATGAAGTACCTGGATAACTCTGGATACCTTGTGATTGAATTAAGAGCCCAATAGTTACCAACTTGGAAAAACAATTTTATTTTTGTGAAGGGGTAGTCGATTTTAGTGGAATCACAAGGTTATTAGTGGAATAAAGAATTTTGATATAAACTAAGACATTCCTTCCTGCCTTCCTGACCTTAGCTCTTCGTGTTTAGAGCCATCAAATGGGGATGCCAGGATGCCTCTTCCCCTCCATATTTATATTTTAATCCTTTGAAATGACAAAAAAAATTGTCATTAGTTCTAAGGTGCTGAGACAGGATAATAGTTTGCCACTTTAAAAGGAAATGTCGCTAGAGCTTTGCCTATGGGTGATCAGAGTCCTGTCAAAACATTCTATTCTGTAGAATTAATGTTTTAAATTTATTAGAATACTTCCATTTATAGAACTCTCTTGTGACTTGCAAGCAGTCATGTTCGGATCCTGATAAGAGGATTGATAACATCTTTCTATGATTTAATGACATAAATTGAGTGAGTGAAAGTAGTCATATCTTCCCAGAGCTATATATGCGTAAATTAGACTTCAGGTGGCTAGGGCATTTCTGTGGTCTTTTAATGCACTCTGTGTGTACAAATGAAGTTCTAAAATATTATACATTGACACTATGGTTGAAACAGGAATATTTAACTTATGTGTATACACTGGATGACATCATGTATGTCATCTGTGTTTGGATAGTAACAGAGACAGTGTTTTTCTGCTATTTGGATATCACTATACCAGGTGTTATAGGATATTTATAAGTCTACCAGCATCCATAAACTGCCTTAACATTCCAGGTTAACCTTGTGCGATGCAATTAAACACTGTAAGCCCTAGTCCCTTATAAAGAATCTTGAAAAATCACCTTATTGCAATATTACATTTATAGTTTTAATTTTAACGGCAGTCTGTATAAAGATACTGGCCAGCCTTAATGATAAACTTATGAAATAATGGTATGAGAATGAATAGAAACTTCTTAATTAACAGACAATTACTCAGCAAAATTTTAGATCATAAAATAATGCAAGCATTTCTATTTATACTTTAGCTTATGAAAATATCGCTTTCCCACTTACATTAGCTACATTTTAAAAGAATTTTAAAATAATGACTGTTAGGTATTGGAATAGGCACAAGATAAGTCTCCCTTGTTATCCTGGCTGATTGTCTGGGAGCATCTCTGAGATACACCGCAGGAGGGGGCGCTACAACAGGATTTCTGCTAAGCTGAGCCTGATTCAGAATCAGGAGATCTGAACACGGGAATTACACGGGCTATGGGCCTGAGAAAAGTCTTCAGAGTAAGAGCTTACAAAGTCTGTGCAGATACTGGTGCTAACGGCACACGAATGTGTTGAAACTATACAGCAATGTGCTTACTGAGGGGATGCTCAAGGTCTTATGACAGAGAACAGAGACATTTTATTTCTACCCAACTAGGCCTTCTTCTCCATCATTCAGATTTACTCCTTTATGTCACCTGTGTTCTAATTCTTATTAAGCGTCGTCCCTTAAGACCTTTCTTTCCCACCTCCATGAATGCTTATTTTTAAGTTTCCTGAATTCTGTAGGAAGTCTCCAAGTTAAACACACAAATCTAAATATTTAATGGTAAAATCAACATGGTAAAATCTCATGGGATTCTGAGATGACTATGCATTCTATTTCTGTTGAAGGAAATATTCCGTAGACGTCTGCTATGTCCATTTGATGTGTGGTGTATTCTAACACTGAAGCATCTTGATGGCCTATCCGAAGACAGAGGAGGGACTGAAGTCACCCACTGCTATAGTATTAAGATTTGTTAGATATATTTTTGTCCATTGGTGTTTTATGAAACTGAGGCCTCAAATACTCATTAAATATATACTTATGATTGCTTTAACATTTTTAGGAATTGAGCTCCTTACTAATAGCCCTTTTGACTAAATTTAACTTAAAGTATACATTATTAGATATCACGGGAGATATGACATTTTATTTTTTGCCTTTCTTTCAGTTGAAAAAATTTTGATCATATATGCAATGTTTAGCTAAGAAATTCTGCATCTAGTTAGGTATGAAATGATGGTATATAAAGAGATATGCATCCAGAAACATCACGTAAATATTCAAAGTTTTTTACAATAATTGCTCTGGATAAAAATCCTTCATGTGGATACATTGGTAAATAGTTTAGCAAAACATAGAATAATATTAACCATAAAAAGGCATATAGAAGTAGATATAAAAACTGAACAAATTCATTTACATCTAATTTCTAGAAAAAGTACATGTAGAAGAAAAGCAATTTAGCAATAAGGCTTGAGGTCACACCAACTGGCCTGAAGTAACATTCAATGTCAATTAATATATATTTATATTTATATATATCTATATATCTATATCTAGGGCTCCATAAACTTGTTCAATTTAACCCAATTACTATTTACACAAGTATATATGCCTTAAATGTACATGAATGTATGCTCTTAACTGTGAATAAGTATTAAATAAGGAAACTTACACCAAGATAAATCATATTTGAAGGCACCAAGTCATTTTTCAACAAGAGCAAATTTCACATAAAAATTTGTCACCTAAACAAATGAAAATCTGAAAATATTTGAAATTACTTGAAAAACCTGCTGGTAGAGTATAAAGTGTAAGCAGACTAAAGAATTTTTAAACTTAGGAGAGGATACATCACAGTATGTGCAATTATGATAGTGTTGAACCTGAAACTCAGAAAGTACACCTACAAAGGCTCTTCCCTTGGGAATTTGCTCACGCAAATTTTCCAGCCAAGGTAAAACAGTGTTCAAGCATACCATCTAACACAATAAGAAACACTGAAATTCAATTTGGAAATAATAAAAATGCATTTGTCCTGATTAGAGAAATTGTACAAATTATGACTGGAAATTCAATTGCCTATGGTTCTTTGAGTGGCATTGACCCCATGGGATTTTTGCTGTGGGCTTTTGCATATTTGTTGGTGTCTTTCTTGTTCAGCTCACATTTGAGTGGTCATATGAGAGAGACTTTACAGCTTCTGTTATTACTAGGAGACACAGAAATGTTCCTTATCCTCTAACTTATAACATCTTTCTGTACCCTCTTTTGAAATGTTCTCTGAACCCTACTGTTGGGTACACAGAGACCTTTGTGCTCATAGATAAGCACTACAGAAACCAGGAATGTCAAACATACAGTATTGTCTCTTCAATGGGAGAGATGCATAATCTGTTTTTCTGCACAGAAAGCTGGGAATAGACATGTTTAATAGTCTGTTGATCTGTGCTATATTTAGGACTAGGTCATACCAAGTTCCCATAAGCAGAATGGGTTCCCACAACAGTGTAGGTGAACTTTGCATCATCTGTGTGGCCAGTAGCTTCCCCCAAGCTCTCACAACCAGAACTAGGGGTCCTTCTCAGAAGTATAGTCCAAATTGGAAAAAAAAAAATTTTCTGGTGTAACACAATCTTCTGTGTATAAGGAGACATAATTATATTCAAACTCTTCTCAAAGTACATATAACAACTTCATGAATATAGATTCTAGAGATAGGCCGCATTTATTATATGAAGGGCCTCTGGTGTGCCCAACAGTAGGGTTCAGAGAACATCGGGTAATGAGAGTCTTCTCCAGGAGAGAGCACATCAATTTGTCTTCCAGTGCCAAGCTGTCATCCCTAAAAACATACATACAAGTAACATTATATGCACTAAACAGATTTAGTTAAGAATATATATGTATATATGAATAGATTTATGCATGATAACAATTGATGAAAAAGAGGATATGGTGGACATATGGGAGGATGTGGTGGGAGAAAAGAGAAGGGAGAAACGTTGTGATTAAAACAAAAACATAAATATAAATACAAAATTATGAAGTCATTACAAAAAATAAACAAAAAAATTCTAATGAATTTGAAATATACTCAGACTATCAGTTATAGCCATAAACTACAAATTCTAAAAAGAAGAATGAATTACTTGATGCATGATTAAAAACTGATGACCATCCACATACTGTAAAAAAAATCTCACCTATAAAAGTGAGATTTAACGTTGTCACAATCTGGATGATTCTCAGAATTACTATGCTATAAAAATAGAGCACAAAACACGTACTGCCCATTACATATCAGAAAAGCTTTAGAATAGGCAAATAAGTTTACAAATCAGAGAGTAGGTCAGAGGTTCTGTGTACAGAGAAGACATCACCACTTGTTGGTATGCTCCTACAAAATTCCAAGTTTTCAGAGGTCACTTTTCAGAGCAGGGTGGATGGGAATTAGCATGAAGAGGCTTTCAGAGCATGATGGAGAAGCTCCCTATGCTGATGTAAGATTAATTTCATGGTTATACACAAATATCAAAGACGATCCAATTCTATGCTTTAAACAAACAAAAATCAATATATTCCACCTACAGCTCAATGAAACAATAAAACAACAAATTCAGATCGTGTTCAGAATACACTTAAATATGTTTCTCTTCTATTGCTTTGATTATGTTAAGAAAACCAACTATGAGCTACATAGCTGGATCCGTATTACGAGCATGCACGTCTCTTGAAGAGGACTTGAGTTTGGTTCACGGTTCACAACTGCCTATACCTCTAGGGTCCAGGAGGTTCGACATCCTCTTCTAACCACTGCAGGTACCTGACTCACATGCATTACCACACACAGACTCACACCAAAGAAATTAAAATAAAATACATTTTAAGAAAAAAATTAAGAAGCAGATCTTGGCAGTTGTTTAGTGAAATGAGAAGTCATTGGTTACACTGGAAAAGAGCATGTCCCATATTCTACTGGCACAAAAGCATATTGGAAAAACATTTTAAAACCACAGTGGAATGATCACACCTTAAATATCCCCATGTGTCAAGATTTGATAGCAGAACTCCTTAGGTAAAACAAAGTTAAAAAAAAAAAAACTTTAAAAATTTCCATTTCTTAGGTTGGATCAGGCTAAAGTGTTAATAATAAATCAAAGACAGTAAAAGTAAACAAATATTTTACAACCTCTAATGTTTCAGTTATTTATTGTTCCATAACAAATGACCTCCGATTTCCTGCCATAAACAGGGATAATATTTTGTTTTACTTACAAATTTGCAACATGAGCAAAGCTCAGCTGACACAAATCATGTCTGTGTTGTAGAGTGTCACCTAGGGCAGCTAAGTAAACTCCAGCATGGGAGAATTGCTTTAAAATGTGCTCGCTTACACATTTGTAGTTGATGTTGTTAGTTTGCTGGGCTGCCACTTAGAAAATCGGTAGATGGCAGATAACTCAGAACGCTTCAGTATACAAAATACATCAACAGTGCTCAAAAATAGGAACAATAATAAAATACCGATTGGTTAAGATCCGAAAGGCAGTTGCCAGTGGCATTTCTCAGGTTGCAATCCAGGAAGCAGGCACTAACTCTCTATCTCGCTATGACAGTTTCCAAAGGCAACTCAACATGGAAAAAAGGAAATACATCGCTGTTAGGGGCGGAAATAAAAGGAAGGGGTTCACTAAAAAGGCGCAAGAGGATAAATTGGGACCGTGAAATTTCATCTTGCTAGCCCTGACGATGAAATAGTGCACATCTATCAGGGTCGAAGTATTACTGAACTGAATACGTTTAGAATGATTCTTTATCTTTGAAGAACGTTCTAAAGGAAATTGGAGGAGTCATCGCCTGAGGCTTACCTGCCATGTCTAACATGGCCACTCTAGAAGGACCACTCAACAGAAAACGGTTTTTCCTAGGCAAATCACATAAATCTTATTTTTTAAATCTGCATATGCAAAAATATATTTTAATAACCTATTGAAAAATGATCCACAGTGGTTTGGCATTGCAACAAAAATCAGAGAAATAAAATGTAATTAAAAGGGGGAAAAAGACAAAATGAAAAATGTAATTGTAAAGGACTTCATTGGAATGCAGTCTAAGGTTCTCACTAGGATTTCAAAATGACTTACATCTATTTGTGAGTCAAGATTTCATCCTTTAAAAAGCATACAGTCAGCAAGACGTTGAGTGTACAGGCTATCTATGAGGATCAAGTGAGATAAGGCAACTGTGAAAATCCCAAACTTTGTCAATTTTAATCAATTCTAAATTTATTATTTATATTCTGAAATTGTGATTCCCATTCATAATGAAACCACATATTCACTACTTATTTTTTTCCAGATTTAAAGATATTTCACCTATTGTACCACTTCTAATTCAAGAGAGACTGTCAAAAATCACAAATTTACTTTACTAAAATCTATAGAAATACAATATATTACACATTTAAAGCCTAGAGAGCACCATTTGGTTTTATAGTGATATGTTAGAGATTTCTGAGGTTTTTTTCTCTTAATCTATTCTGAGTTCCCCATTGGTTCTGATGAAAACAAACCTGTAGCATGTCACATTTTAATAGATTTGTTTAAATACTTATCATTATGGTGGAGAGATAGCTTAGTGTTTAAGGTTGAACACTGCTCAGATATATGTATGAGCACAGTAATAATATCTATGTAAATGTATAATTATTTATATATACATATATAATAAATTTATATATTTAATATATAATATATTTATATATGTGTGCATATATAATATATATTTTATATATATTGTGCATATATACATATATATACATATATATATATATATGTATTACATACACACACATATGCAATTAAAAAAAAAGACCATGAATTTGAGAGAAAGTGAATACATAAGAGGAGAAGAGGGAGCAAAAGAAGGGGGAAATGATATATATTATAGTTTTAAAAAGATATAAAATATAGAAAGAGTATATAATGTTCTTCCAGTTTTCCTGAGTTCAAGTATATATCAAATATAACTATACATATAGATATATATTACTATATCACAGACATGTATCCCTATACTAACCAAATAGTGCTTTGTACTTAGTAAGGCTTTAATAGGTAGACTGATGTTAATATAGGTACATAGTCAAATTAATGCAAATCTTTTTGCCTGTATGATCAATCATATATTTTAGAGTATTGATCCATGATTTGGTTCAAATTATGAACAGGCTAGATACAAACAACAAGCTTTTCAAATTTACTCAATAATAACAATCACTGAACAAAATTACTTGAGTGTGTAATGGTCTATAACCAATAGTAGTTATTCATTGATTGACATCTAAGTTTATATGATGGTGCAAGTTTAATTGTCTTATTAATACAAATAAAGGTCCGTAGAGACAAACATAGTTTTTTGAAGGAATTTCCATTCACTTTCCAGTAGCCAGAATGAAGTAAATTACACGTGTTGCCTGGGCTACAGCACAGAACGGAAGCAACGTATCACTGAGGCTCTCAGATTGTCCCCGTTACCATGCCGTGACAAGTCCTGTGTCATTGACCATAGACACCATTGCTTTCCCTTTATTTCCAGCAAACATTTTTTCAGTGCTGTCTGTGCTACATAGCATCTATCATGTGTATTATACGTATTCATTCTCAAGGACACTTGCAGACCAGCTTAACCATTGATCAAATTAATTAAAAATGCACAATAAACATTGAGTCATTTCCTTAACTTTTATTAATTTTACATATGCTACTTGGAAATTTGTAGGTTATCTGTATGTTGAGTAAAAGAGCTTAGTTCTTTTCAACTGACATAATTAGCTTGTTGATATGCTTTATTCCAACTTCAGATCTGACCGAATGGCCTTGTCAAACCATCTGTGGTGGTTATGAAGAAAGAACTGATTGCAGAAAACTTATCTTTCTCTTAAAGCAATTCCATCAAAAACCTTATTCCTTATAGGCAATGGATTAAAATTTCAGACTGCGAGATGAATAAAAGTGTAATTTGAAGAGTAGGCAATTCATATTTTAGAATATCATGGCAAAGTACTTTCTGGTCTTCAGTATTATAAATGTCCAGATTGCAGATCATGGCATGAACTTTATTATACATAAGTACTTTTTCCTTGCAAGAAATGACTTTTCATGTAAAATTTTATGTATTTTCATGCTTGTCTTGACTACAATAAATCTCTTACTGAATAATTCTTAATATCAGAGAGAAGAATATACAAAAAAATCAGAGTATGTAGGACAGCGATCCTGTGAAGTATTCTATTACTAAGGAGATTTATGTTTCCCAAAATGTGGCTGACCTGACACTATTATTGGGTCTACTCCAGCTTTTAAAATAATAAAATCGAGATGCCCAAAATGTACTCCAACCTGGAGTGTATGCAATAGGCAGATGACCTTGACTTGAACACTGTATGCATATTTAAAGGTTTCCTCTATTTTCCTGGCTTTGATCAAATAATTTAATTTTTCTGGATATCGATTCTTGTATTTTTAGAATTAAAATAGAATATCAACTCCATAGTATATTGCTAGTGTACCTGGCATGTACAAGTTGTCTCCCTTAGCGCCTTTGGCGTTGATAATTTGAGCCACCAAAATTTCCGTTTTTAGGTTACTTATCTAATAGTTTGAAAAATATATTCACATTGCACTGCTGTGTGAGAGCTATGAAATAGTTCACAGTACATTTTCTCTGCTGACGAGAAACTGAGATCAATGGCACATTTTCTTGAATAATTTTGATAATTTTAGCTATAAAAAATGAGAAAGAAGGAACCTCGATTACCAATTGAGAGTATGAGAACTGTTGGGAAGCTCAGGCATGTCTGAACTACATCGCATAAGACAACTGATATTCTCCTTCCCCTTGCATTTCTGTGGTTCAAATATACACTAAAATGTCAGACTATCCACAGGAGTAGAAAACAAAAAGCTAAAATGGTGCTTGCCTTGGTAATGTAGTAGTTTTCACTATTGTTGGTAGAAGTTCAAATATATAGAAGAAGCTGGACTTCCCCATAATCAGATCTCCACTCAGGAGTTTATTAGGGGTCTTCTAAAATACGCAGAGAAGAGAAGCAGGGAAGGAGTAATAGAAATCAACTCCATATTGATTTCTACCTATTCCATCCTGGGTGGAAAAAAAAAGCTTCTTTGTAGGTCTGTAATTATCACACAATGATCACATGGCCACTGCCAGGAAAGGGTGAAGCCTTTATATAAAAATGGATTTAGGTGCCATACCGTACCATGCATCATGGTGGGTTTCTTGGGTCTTTACTAACATTAACACTTAAAGAACTATACTTAATCCCTCAAGATGTGAGCACAATGGCCTACCCCAATTTTGCCTGCTGCTGATTGTTGGCTCCTGACTTCAGAAGTCCCAGGCTCCTCAGAATGATGATTTACTCTCTTTACAGAGCTTAGGCATAGCTTGTTTCTCAAAAGATACTTGAATTGTTCATATTTAAAGAGATTCTGGCTTAGGTCTTGCCAAAAATACATCAGCAATGCAACTACACACGCATCAGTGGAGTGCCAGGTTGTACTCTCACACTTAATTAGCAAGTATGTATGCATGTGTGTAGAAAGAAATCAAGATAACCTTTTTTATCAGGGATTATTATATATTACAGAATCAAAACTTCAGAAGGTAGACATGAAGCTACTTGTTTTATTCCATATAACAAAAGATTTCTAATTTAATTAATACTCTTTCCTTAATTTAATATCACTTCAATACGGATGTACGGTATTTTCTTCTTTCCCAGTGGAATGAACATGGAAATTAATGCTGATTGTACGTTTTCTCTACTTTGTACATAGCAATGTTTTAATTTGCCAACACTGCTTCTGTAATTTGGACCAGCTGAAGAGTGCAATTGGTTCCTGTTTTCTATACTTTTAAGTCATAGGCATAGGCTCAAAAACTAATATTTCAATCCAAACTATGGAAGATAAAGGAGAAGATTCATGATGCAGATGCAGGTCATCTAGCACCAGATGGTTGGAAAAAGTAGCAATGATTGCAATAGAGTACAGATGAAGAGAGCGCTGAAAATGTGAAGAAATGGGTGGTTGTGGCCGAGACAACAAAGCTGTGTTACCACGTATCCTTTGCTATGAGTTTCCAAACAATGGGAACTACTGTTCTTCCTCCTGATCCATGTGAGCACATTCTAAACACATATGATCCTTTTATTCCAGACAGGTCTCTTCTCAAAATAAAGCACATTCTCATTGCAGAAGAAGTTCCCTTGACTTACCAAAATGTTCACAAACTATCTGCCATTTAAGATATTCAGCTGGAAGATAGCCAGATATCATTTGTCCATGAAAAATCATACATTTTGTTGATCTTTAACTTCACCTTGTGCATTTCCAATAATCAGTAATATTCTGGAATCTGCAGAACAGTATCTTTGTACAGTAAAAAGAGGAAGGTTCTACATGCCAATCCTGGTGCTTTCCAGTGGGGATTTTCCAGTTTAGAAAAATTCAGAAATTCCTACATTGTCATTGTTATCTGAAATAATTTGTGTATATTGACATTTTCTTGAATTTTTCTGTAAGTAAAACAGGTAAGCTTCATTTATCTTAATGAAGCAGAGGGAGCTACAGATTTTCACTGTGGCATTGATTGGACTATGTTGTTAAAGAAAATATGCTCCAAGGAATAAAATTAGCTGTGTTCTCCTTGAGATAAAGAGGAATTGAGGGTAGCCATATTATTATGGCAGTAATAGTTTGTTTTCCATTTTTTTGGTGTCTTATAACACTCTTCATTTTCCTCATATGGTTTTTTAATTATTTCATTAATTTCACCTATCAGTATGAAGGATAATGCTCATTCAGACTTGACATTTCTCCATTTGCCAAATGGTTGTTATAAAGTGTATTATCAGTTTGATGTTGAATTTGATAAAATAACTTGTTTAAGCATTCACATTTTAGATTCATAGTGATTTTATACATGAGAACATTCCCTAATAAGTATCATTTAGATAGTCCTAACATATAATATCTTATGCCATCCAGTATAAACAATAAAGAAAATTAGATTGAAGACTGAAGTGAGCAAGACCCTCTCTTTATTCAAATACTGTATTTTTAGCTTCTTTGTCAAAAATCAGATGTCTATACGTGTATAGAGTTATGTCTAGGTCTTTGTCTTAGATACTGTTCTAATGCTGAAATAAAGCACTATGACCAAGGCAACTTTTAAAAGGAAGCATTTAATTCTGAGCTTCCTTACAACTTCAGGTAGCGTGTAAGCAGGCATGACACTGGAGCAGTAGCTGAAAGATGTCACCTGATTTGTAAGTTTCAGGGAGAGAGATTGAGATTGGACTTGATCTGGTGTTTTGAAAACTCAGTGTCCACTCACAGAGACACACCTCCTCCAACAAAGCCACACCTACTCCAACAGTGCCACACCTCCTAATCCTTCCCAAACAGTTCCGCTACTTGGGTACCAAGCATTCAATCATGAGCCTGTGTGGGTCATTCTCATTCAAACTACCCCGCACTTCAATTCTGTTTCATTAATCAATGTGTCAGTTTTATGCCAATACTATGTAAATATCATGTGGCTTTTGTGTTTTACTATGTTTATACAGAGTAACATTTATTGATTTAAGTGTGTAGAACTGTCCATGCATGTCTCTGTTGAAGACTATTTGATCATGGAGGATGGTCATTTTATTTGCTCTTGGATTTGGTTTGCAAATATTTTGAGAATTTTTACTTACACATATAAGGAAAATTGGTCATAATTTTCTTTCTTTCATTTTATGGTCTTTGTGTTTACGTGGCTTTGGGTTTATGTGTCAGAGTAATTGTTGCCTTGTAAAAGAATTAGGCAATTTTCTTTTGGTTTCAATTTGTGGAATAATTTGAGGAATATTGGCATTAACTCTGCTTTGAAGGTCTGGCAGAATTTTGTGCTGAACCCATCTGGCCCTGTGCTTTTAATTTTTTCCTCCCTCATTTGATTGTGAGATTTTAATTATTGTTTCTATTTCACTAGGGTTTATGGCTCTGTTTAAATTGCTTACCTGATCTGAATTTAACTTTGGTAGGTCATAGATATTTATAAATTTCTCAATTTCTTAGAGGTTTTTCCAGTTTGATGAAGTAAATATTTTTAAAGTATGCTCTTATTATCCTCTGGATTTTACCAGTGTCTGTTATGATGTCCTCTTTTATCTATAATTGTATTAATTTTAATCTTCTCTCTGTTTTTTAACTTAATCTGGCAAAAGGCCTATCAATCTTACTGATTTTTTTCAAGGAACCAACTCTGCTTCAACGATTCTTTGTGTAGTTTTTTTGTTTGTTTGTTTGTTCCTATTTAATTCATTTCAGCCCCGAGTTTGATTACATCTGCTATTTTTGTGTGTTATTTTTCCTATTGTTCTTGAACTTTCAGGTATATCATTAAGTTGCTAAATGGTATCTCTCAGTTTTTTTTTTCAATGTAAGAGCTTAGTGCTATGATCTTGCCTCTTAAAACCACCTTCCTTGTGTCCCATAGGTTTGGGCATGCCATATTTTAATTTTAATTCAATTCAAGAATTTTTTTTCTTTGCAATTTTTGTCTTGACTGATTTTTTTCATTCATTAGTAAGCAGTTCAATTTCCACAAGTTTGTATACTCTCTGTTACTTCTGTTCTTGTCAATATCTAGTTTAAACCATGGTGGTCAGAAGGAATGCAGGATGCTATTTCAATTTTCTTATATTTGTTGAGACTGGTTTTATGTGCAAGTATGTTTAGTTGAATAATAACATAACTCAACTGGGCATAGCAGATGATTACGGAACATCTCACCCAACACAAGGATATACTCTCTTTTCAGCAACTCACAGAACTTATCCCAAAATCGATCACGTGCTTAGAAACAGTGCCTTTATTCAAATGAAACAGCAAAGCTTCTTTCATATAATGGCATTCGGAAATGAATGAAAACAAACCGTGTGGAAGAGGGAGGAAAGACTGTAGAAGCCAAAGGACATCAAGAAAACCAGGAGAATACAACCCACTGAATTAACTAAGCAGGGCCGATAGTGGCTCACAGAGACTAAAGCAACAAGCACAGAGCCTGCATGGATCTGCAGCCAGGTCCCTTGCCTACGTGTTAGGACTGTTAGCTTGTTGTTTTTGAGGGACTCCTAACAATTGGAATGGATATGTTTCTGAAATTTTGCCTGCTCCTATAGACAAAGTATTTTTACTATAAACAGCTTTCCCACAAACTTGCAAAAATTCAAAGTTCAAGGTACGAATTTTAAGTTATATTATCAGCCATGTGATCACAACAAAACAGTACAGTGCTATATTGTGGTGATGAACTGGTTAAATGTACTACATGAGTTTTCTAGGTAGAGTATTTTGAACTATGGCAAGTTTGTCCCCATCTGAAATCAAAGAGAATCTGTGCAATGAATTATAATGACTCACCCAACTCAGCAAATTAACAGAAAACTTAAAATAATATTCTAGAGTTCATATTTCTTTTCTCCTTGTCAAACATTTTCTCTAACACGAAAAGATGTATAAATTTGATGATATATTGACCTTGGCCCATCTTAAATAAAAAATATTTTTCGGTGGTAGTGGCACAGGCCTTTAATCCCAGCACTTGGGAGGCAGAGGCAGGTGGATCTCTGTGAGTATGAGGCCAGCCTGGTCTACAGAGTGAGTTCCAGGACAGCCAGTGTTACAACAGAGAAATCTTGTCTCAAACAAACAAACAAACAAAAAAATCACTTAGATTAATGCCAGGCTGATATTTATTTTAAACAGCTATTTGATGTTACTATTGTTAAACTTTCTTACATATGATTTTATTTGAACCACATGGATAATCAATAGTTAAGTTTTATTTTTTCTTGCATCAGTGTAATTGTAATTTAAAAATCAGACTTTTAAGAAAGGACATACACTGTTTCTGTCTGTATTACATATGCAAACAAATCAATGTAATACATTCATTTATTTTGTTCCCCATATTTTCTGCATTTTAATGATAATTTAGATATTCCATCTGTTCACTTCCATATTAAACCTAAATTGAGACAATTTGCCTGTGTACTGCTTCTTTTTCCTCTGTCTTCACTTGACCTGAAAATCTATTATCGAAAGCTGTGCAAAGCGAATCATTAGACTTACTTTAACTGCACATTTTAGTTCAATGCAATATCTCCATTGCCTCTGAAAGCAGTTGAACTGAAAAGAAATCATAGCTTAATACTTGATGAACATGTAGACTTCCTTTCAAGCCAATGTGTTATCAACTTACTTCAAAGACTGAAACCAAACTACCAGAACAGGTTCATTTCTATCTGAAAGCTTCACTTCAGTAGTCTGGCGAGAGTTCTGATTTCCAAAATACTCCATCCAAATGACCTCCAGTAGAGGTCATCCCATGTCTGCTAAGCAGTGACTGTTCAGTGACACTGACAGTGAGCTCAGTATAAGCAGCTGTCACTATAGATTCTGCACAGTGGCATTTCCTTCGACATTTTCTGTCTCTCTCTGTCCCTGTCTCTCTCTGCCTCTGTCTCTCCACCTCTGTCTTTCTAAATGTGTCTCTGTCTCTCTCAGTGGGTCTCATTATTTATCCATCTTTCTGTTTTTCTGTTTCTCTTTTTGTCTCTGTCTCCCCCTCCCCCGAGTCTGTGTGTGTGTGTGTGTGTGTGTGTGTGTGTGTGTGTGTGTGTGTGAATAATGATTAAGTGTTTCTGGCTAAGATCGAATGCACTTTACCATTTTTAAACTTGGTTTATACCAGCATTAGCTTTAATTCACATGTAATGAAAACTATACTATGCCTTCATCATCATGCCTCCCTTTCCCTTCAAGCCCAGCCGCTTCTCTACATCTCCCTCATAGTTCGGTTGTCGTATGAGGGAGCATTTCTTCATCGTATCCCTTCAAGGTTACTTTATTTAAACTGAATTTCACTTTCTAAGGTTTACGCAGCACGTTTCTGGAGATATCTGGGCTATTGTTTTGGAGTGAAATTCCCAGTACCCTTTCTTGCATATTTAAAGACACTCCCCCTTGTGATGATAGTTGGCTCTAGAAAATTGTAGAATTGCAGGAAAATCAGTTAGAATCTCAGACACTCTACTGTACTTTTTAAATTGTGAAGGTCGTTTTGTCTAATAAGGATATTGAGCTCAAGACAGCTTAAAAAGAGTCATCACTATGGATAAAATGATATAAATCTGACTATTTATACTAATCTAAAATTGGCAGTACCTCTGCCGCTGCTAACAGGGTATGACATAAAGTCTCAATTTGGGAGCCATAAAGCGTTCATTCTCTGTTCAAGGACTTGAGTCTTCTCAGTGCATCATAAGTTAAGTTTCTGTAAGTTTCCCCATCATACCTACTGTCAAATGATAGCTACTTAAAACAAAAACCATACACATATTGATTGCTACCAAATTTGTGACACATTCACTAAATTAGTATAGTTTTGCTCTTCTTTGCTCTCCGCCATCCTCATCATCCTCCAGGTTCTGAACAGCCTCATATCTAGGTTATCTCTGTCTGGCCTTCAGGAGAAACTGTCAGATCCTTATGCTTACAGGTAGAAACCAAATGAGTTCCTCTTTTCTTCCTTTTTGGAGACTGGGCCTTCTGTTAAAAGTAGTTTATGGGGTTTTCTACTTTGTCATTAAGAAATACATAGATTGAATTTTTCATCGAAACAATAAGCTACCTTAGATTTTATAGAATTTCTATAAAAATCTAGGAAGTTACTTCATCTTTAACTTGTTCATATGTTATTGAGAGGATGATGCTGATATGCTTGATGATATTGAATGGCTAGTCCCTCTATGAGAAATGACATCATGATGTCTACATGGTAACAAGTATCCATTATTAAGCTGTCCTGGAGAGGAGTCCCACTAGTTAAAAAAATCCCTGTATTTTCTAATTCACCTCTGCCATCTTCCATCCATTTGCCTGCAAACTTCATGTTGTCCTATTTTTAAAAGCACTGAGTAATATCGAAGTATGTAATATACCACATTTTCTTTATCCATTCTTCTGCTGCATTCACACGTAAGTTGTGAAACTACAGTTTGTAGAATAAGTGCATATACTAGAAGAATTGAAATTTTATTCAAGTATTTATGTTTTAAAGACAATTGGAAAATATGCTAATATAATAGGGCTTACACAAACCTTTTACTTACTGTGTTGTAACTGATAAATGCTTATTAACTTATTAAAGTCCTCTGGCCACTGATGATTTAAGAGTTTCCTTTTGCTATGGTTATTTGTAATTTCTGCTTCCATTTTTGGTACTGAAAACATACCCAGATCTCTGTGGCTAATGAAGCCATGGATCTTAGAGGACAGCCTACTGCTGCCACTGTCCTAAACAAGTATAATTACTCACAGCATTCTAAACAGTTATCTTTATAATTAAAAGTAAATGTAGCTCTCACCAAGAAGCTTCTTTTTGCAGCAGAAAGTACCATTGGTCAAAATGGAGAGAAAACTGACTGTTGGATGCTTATTCCCAATTGATCCATCAACAAGATTGCTACATATAAGGCTCAGGGAACATCCTGGAAGAGGAAATGTGTTGCAATTATTCCTTCTAACTATGACTTGAAAGCTACACTCACAAAATTTCAACAACATGGCTGCTTAACAAGACCTGAAGAATGACAACACCAGTTGGCCTGCCAACATGGATCAGAGCAACCTGATGGGCTTCACATTTGATAAAGAGCTGTAAGCTATGAATATCTGCTTAGGGAGAAAATAATTCATATTGCTTTTCTAATATTCGCAATACCTCTATCTCATATTTGCATTGAGATTGAAATTGACATATAGGGCAATTTAGGAGAAATAATGGCTTTAAAATAATTTCTCTATGATTTATATAGTTGTTTGGTATTTTAGTCAATGTTTCCTTACATATATTTATACAATATTGCTTGCAGTTTATATTGTCTTTACTTTTTGCATGGTAATAAATGTATTCTGTTTGAATTATACTGAAAAATCCAGTTATTAGTAATAATTTTAATGTAAAATTGACAATCATCATACTAAACATTGACAACTTTGACTTAAAAGGGAGTTGTTTGTTTCACCAATTGATTGATCAATTGATCAATCTGATTCATTCATTCTTAAGAGATCTTCTTATTCATATAATTCTGGTTGCAATGTGACCTTTCCTGGACAAGCAAAAGATGTGATTAAAAAGATTAAAGATGTGATTCAAAGTGGACTTCCCTTCTTTATGAGACTATGAAAGCTTTATGAGGCAGCGCCAAGATAGAAGAAATGAGTCCCTGGACTTGAACGTTGGTCCTACCTTCATTCTGTATCTCCTTCCTAGCTTCCCAAAGATGTAATAAGCCACTAAGGCTACCATCAACTAGGAATTACCGACTGCTTCCTTCTGTGCAACAACGAGCTGTTTCCCCTGACCTGTGCACCACAACAGTCCCTTCCTTCACCAAGTTGTTTCTGTCTGTTGTTCTGTCATAGCAATGAAAGAAATACTTCATCAAGCAACATAGACATCTGTGAACACGCATAATTCATATCTTATTTACTGGTCTAAGAATCTGCTCCTTTTTTATTGTCTTACTTTTTTTTTTTCTAGAAAATTTAATGCAGTGTCTGTTAAGACTAGAGAAAAAGGAACATGTCTTCCATGTTCATCTTGCATGAAAACTGTTTTGTCTATCCCTGGCACACATGATTTTAGATATTTGGTTATACAGGTTTTCTCTATGAAGTTGGTGATGTTCTCTTCTATTCCCAGTTTTGTCAACAACTGTTGAAATACTGTGCTTGAATATCTCTGAATCTGTTGATAAAATTATATTCTTTTTCATGGGAACAAAACATAACAGCATGGAATTCAATTCTTCCATCATCTATTCAGTTCCTTAAATATTTGATTCTTAAAATGTAATCACATGACAATTTATTGTCTGCAGATTTCTCTCTCTAGTTATATAAATGTATTCTGAAAGATGAATGGATTCATGTTATGCTTACTCATGCGCAAAATATACATCATAAGAAATAATGGGATAACTGAAGTTGTATTCTTATCAATTCAAAGATGTGATACAATTCAGAATTACTAAAATTTGATAATTAATATTATAACTGGTGCAGCGTAAGATTGATGTTTATAGTATATTAATAAAATGAATGCCATTGGTTTGTAAAAAATAATTACCATTATTGGAAACTGTTCAAAGATAAAACAATATTGAATCAAAATGCCTATGATGAATCAGAATTATTTCTAAGGAAAATAAATAAAACTATACTCAAATATAAAATCTTGAGTCAAATATCTGCATGAAAATATTTCTAGTATGTAATAAGAAAAGGTCATAAAACTTTAATAGTGAGTAATTCAATACTAATTAATTCATCTCTTAAACTATCGTAAACAGAAAGGGGAATATGTAGAGAAATAAGCCTGCATGCTAAGAAGGGTCTATAATTCAGGGATCTATATGAATGAATCACATTCAGAGGCCTGTGTGATTCAGATGGATTGTAAAAAGAATGTTAAGAATGTTGATGCACACCATTAATCCCAGTAAACCAGTGGTAGCAAACATCTTTAATTCTAGTATTCAGAAGACAGTGGTGGCCCATGTCTTTAATCCATAAGACAGAAACAGAGTATTGAAGGATACACAGGATGCAGACCTCAGGAGTCAGTGTCACACAGGAAATGACCTCTAAGGTGATTCAAACTGAAGGGCAGACACAGTGACTAATAAGAGGGAGAATTAGCAGAATGAGTCGGTGTTAGGACATACCCAACTCTCACAATAGAACAGCAGGCTCTCAGCTCAGAGCAGTCAGTTACAGGATTGAGTTACAGCAGGCAGTATAAGGCAAGCAGTCTGAAGCAGGCAGGCTGAGGGAAAGACAGAGACACAGAGGCAGCTCAAAAGAAGTCAGTATCAGTGGAGAAAAGGGAGTTAGTTTGAAGCTGAGCAGAGCAGTTCATTCTAAGTCAGTTAGAGTTAGCCAGCATGTGCCAGGTCAGTCACAGTCAGCTGGCTCAGAATGTCAGTTTGAACCAGGCAGCTTGGAGAAGAGTTTGAACCAGTACAAGGAGTGAG
Source organism: Cricetomys ansorgei (assembly GCA_026225945.1). Taxonomy (NCBI): domain Eukaryota; kingdom Metazoa; phylum Chordata; class Mammalia; order Rodentia; family Nesomyidae; genus Cricetomys; species Cricetomys ansorgei. Next base: position 1,506,030 of record JAMJFZ010000185.1, on the reverse strand, counting down.
ATGAGTGAAACTAGAAGAGTTAGAATTCAGAAGTAGCTAGTCAAAGTGGTTCATTCAGTAGTAAGTCTCAGAGGCCTAAACATTTTTGATTCTACAGAGGTTTAAATGTTCTAGATTGTACCAAGGCTGAAATCTTCCAGTTCCAGGTCTAGACTTAAGAATACATTGTAAAGAGGCTGAAATGTTCTAGGGATCAAGGCTACAATCCGTGGTTAAATTAGGCAAAAATAAAAAAAAGCCCTTTAACCCAAGCCAATAACTATATCTGGCGGATCAATGTCTACAAATAATAAATGTGTCATGCTCAAATGTGAACAAAGATAATAAGAATGGGTGCGATGACTGCTTTGAAAAGCAACGGAATTTTAGATTTACTTCAGGTAATTTCTTCAATTTTTGTATCTCAATAAAATTTTACTGATTAAATAAATCACATTGCAAGCAAACAAGGGAAAGGAAGAAAAAATAATTAGAATAAATGTGTAAGAGTGTGTGTGTGTGTGTGTGTGTGTGTGTTTAATTTTAAGAAAACACATGTATACTTCTTATGATTTCTGGCAGTTTCGTGAGCTACACAAAGGAGCTGTCTTTGAGGAAGACATTGTGTTGTCATGACCAGGAATGGAAGAACTAGTGCTAGAGATTAACCAGAAGCCAGTTTATTTGGATGTATCTTAGAAATATACATAGTAAATCATAGCAATCAAACTCTGCAACTGTGAATGCCTTGATGTCAGGATGGAATCCCTTGTGGCTACATCTATTGGGCAGACAGAAGGAAGACATCAACGAAACAAGTCTGTCTGCAGAGATTTTGACCACATTAGTCAGCAGAGTTGATCCAGGAAGTGGGGTGTATAATCAAAATTTTTAAAATTAAAGAAGCATAGAAATGGTGATGACTGATGCTACCAGCTTGAGAGATTTTCTTTCTTTTCATGCAGAGCTTTTGGTTCAAAGGGATCATGGAGAGCTGCTAGGTGGTGAGAAGAGATCTGGATGCCACACGTGATGTAGAATAGTGTTTCTTAAGTGGAGATAAAGCACGTTTCCAAATGTTGTGTAAAGGAACATACTTCCCATCCACCCCAACACTGCCCTGATCCCTAGAGCATCAATAAAAACTACAGAAACATATTTCTCGAAACTCTTTTGTCATAAATTGAAGAGAACCTTTTGGATACAATTTGCTTATTTATTGATTCATTAATATTTCACTAAGGACCTTTATTGGAAGAGCACATACAGTAGTGTTTGTAGATGCAACCATAAGTAAATGGAGTTTGAACCCTGACCAATTCAGTGATATGTATTTGGATATGATGATAATCATGATGTTCTAACGTAACTAAATGGACAGTCCTACATGATCTATAGGAAGAAATTACTCATGTGGAAAGTACCTGTGCTTTAGTTTAAATGACAGCTCATAGAGGTATAGCCAGAGAATGTTGAACCTAGACAGTGGCATGGGAGCAGACATTGGAAAAAAAAGTGGGAGGAATGTCATGATGAACAAGATCCTTCAGAAAATTACAGAAATGGGTCATTTTTTCTGTGTTTTTGTTATTTGTAAAATTATTTTCTCAATTTTCTTACTTATCATTTCCCCCTAAATGTTCTCAACTATATATGCTTTTTGTTCTTGTGACTACAATTCACAATCATCTAGCCGTACCCAACCATGATCATTGTAAAGAATGGTGATTTTCAATTAGATTCATATCTGAAAATACTTGGGATTCAGAGATAATATTCTAGTCAATATTTTCATTCTTTTAGCCAAAATATCCCTATTTTCTTCATTTTCATATTCCTAGCTTTTGTGCTTTCAGTGTTTGTGAGAACAATATCGTTGTCTTATATTTGAATATCTATGACGTTGAGCAGAGTTTCAGTTTGCCTTATGTAGAAAATTATGTCTCTGCTATTCTAATAGAGTTGTAAAGGAAAAACTCATTGAGGTTGATTTAAGGTCAAGCAGGAAGAATTTATGTCTCAATTTGTATGAGAAGACTTTGCTAATGTCTCCGATCTCCTAATACCATTAGTCTTGGCTTTTCTGATTGAACGGTTCATTTCACATACTGCTGTAATCTCCTTAGAGAAAAAATAGCAAATCTGTACATCTTTTCTTTCCCATTCTGTCGACAATAAATCATAGCATTTGTTCTTCCCAGTGAGTTTCTCTTCTGGGTACTCACTGTGATGCTTCATTCCTAGGCGAAGAAGCAGAGCTCATGTGCTACAGTCTACCTCGCACCCAGTTTAACTCTGCCCCTGCCCTGGTGCCTGCAGAGCACACACTCCGCTCAGTAGCCTGTGCTTCAGTAGTACTCGTCTTTTTATTGCCATTATTTTGTCACCGTCTCACCTTTTCCTTCTTGGTCTTCTCAAAATATTCACATACTATTTCAACAGACACGCCACTATTGAAATTTTCTGATATTATTTGCAAACATAAATACAAAATCCTATATGTTTAACGTTAATTACTTTAATGAACAATGGAAGCCATAAATTGGAAGGGGAGTTAGGAGGGGTGTGTGGGAGTGTTTGGTGGGATGCAAGGGAAAGGAGAAGCATTCTAATTAATTAGCAATTTCACAAATAAATAAAAGTGAAGTACCTAAAATTTATTTCACGATGAACAGTTTTAAAGATGATAAAATTTGTAGTTATATAACGTAACCACTACTAAATTCAGTCTTTAGAACAATCTATTGCTGCTCCCAACACATTCCATTAGCTAGTTGTGGCTAACGCATCTTATGTCTCTTAAGCAGCAACATTATTAGCCCAACACTGAGGGTTTCTATTTTCTAAAATGTTTGGAAAATTATATGGAGTATAGACTTTGGGTTCACACTTCTACAGGATAGGGATGGGAGCTGGAGGGAAGGAGGAAGGATGGAGGGAGAGAGAGAGAGAGAAGAGAGAGAAAGAGAAGAGAGAGAGAGAGAGAGAGACTGACTGTTGGAATTAGGCAGTATTGGGGGGGGGCAAAGTGGAAGCTCAGCACACTGGAAATTTCATGGATTGAGGGTGACCCTAGTGAGGATGCCTAGTAGTGAGGATGCAGAACCTGAGCTGCCCACCTTCTGCGATCAGGCAAGACTTCCAGTGGTGGCTCTGAGAAACCAACCTAGCCAGAAAATATTTAATGCACAATCTACCCTGCCTACAAGATATGCTGTGACAATGAGGGCTCAGAAACTGTGGATGTGGACAACCAAGGACTAGTCTAACTTGAGGCACAAGTCACGAGAGGAAGCCCATGCTTGACACTGCCTGGATGGACAGGAACTGAAGAGTGCTGCTGGATAGACCAGAGACCTAGGCTAGAGCAAAACACAACTGGGAAAAAAAATCAATGATATTCTGATACACTCATAGATCAGTTTCTTGCCCAATTACCATCAGAAGAGACCCAAATCCAGATATTATAAAGACAGAGAGTATAAATGGGAGGTCTCCATTTGTTCCCTTCCCATGGAGCTCAGGGAACCACATGGAAATGGAGGGGCTAGATAGTAGGATAGGTAGTAGGGGCCGGAGCAGATGGAGAGAGACCAGGAGAACATGGCCCACTGAATCAACCAAACTGTGCTCAACTAGGCATGCAGGGACAGATGCCAGGGCAAAGTTCTGCAGCCACCTTAGCATGGACTCCCCTTCAGTAACACTAGCAGCAGCAGCACCTTTAGGAAGTTGCTACCCCAGAACAGATCATGCCCCTATCGTGAATTATAACCACACCACAGACTCGATGTTATGCAGTTTTGAAATTTCCCTTGCAGTGTAAGCCAGTCCGTTACTTCTCATTTAGCTTCAGACAAGTTCCTAGGTCACGGCCAGAAGGCAGCCACGTTATCTGTTACAATATCATATGAGCACCGTCTAGCCTAGTTGTTGATACTGTTTCCCTCTAGAACCTCTTGAGTTGTGCCTTCACAGTCCAAATGCCTCTCAGCACTGCTGCCCTCCAGTCCTTACTAGATTGGCGTTTTAAGCTCTGCTTACAACTGAGAACCACATTCCTAGTCCAGAGTTCCATGGTCTCCCACATTCCTCCAGAAACCATGACCAGGCTTTTATATCAACAGCGCCCGCTCTCTGGTACCTAGTTCTGTATAAGTCATTTTTTCTACTGCGATAAAACACCGTAAAATAGTAACTAAGGAAGAGTTTATTTTGCCTTACAGTTCTAGAGAGGTACAAGTCTGCCATGGAAGGGAGCCATTCTTGCTAGTGCAGGAAGCCAAGATGTCACATGGTCAATCACAGGATGAAAGGGAAAGAGAGTGAACTGGAAGTAGAGTCAGAGTATACTTCCCCTTGCAAGACTCCAACTCCTAAAAGGTCCAAAACATCCTCACACAGTACCACCAACTGGGAACCAAGTATTCACATACCTAAACATGTGAGGGACCTTTCTTAACAAAACCACCACTTTAAGCATTCAAAATTTCTCGTAAATTTAAATTTACAGGTCTTTTAGGCAACCAAGATGTATTTGCCACAAAAAGTAAAGGCTTAATTTTACATGACACTTAAATTACTTCCCAAAGAGGCTATACTATTTTGTATTCATATTGCAATATACCAAAGTTATATTGTCCCAGGATATTGTCAATGATACTGCCATCTTGCAAAAAAAAAAAAAACAAACAAACAAAAAACATAGTGGCATACCTAAATAAACATAAAGAGGTTATAATGTAAACTAATGTTCTACTATCAAATATACAGCCAATCAATGGATGATATCTCAATATGCAGTGCTTATGTGTTCACATTAGAGATGAAAGAAATATGAGCAGCAGATAATGAATTAACAATTAAAGTAAGCAGCATTCTTTTTTCTGCCAACTTTACTTCACTTGCATGACCTTGATGTCTCCCTGGGAATAACTTGTTGACATACTTTGGTCAATTAAGATGCTTTGCAGCTATAAACACGATGTACTATCATCTGATCAAATTGGTTAATTTTTAATGTGGTTCTTATCATTCTACTTTCTTTGGTGAACAATCTCTTCACATCTTTCAACCAATAGTTAATATCTTGTTGAGAGATGAGTTTAACTTCACTTTCCTAGAGCAGTTTCATGCCCACTACAGCTAAATTTCTAACAATGCAAAAAAAAAGAGGGGAGGAAACTATGACTAAATATTAGCATAAAATATATCTTTTCTGTTACACTATAATAATTTTCTTGCTATAGTAAATAGATTGAGCAGAGGCAACTGGAAAGCTAGATTTAAAGACAGCAATGCAGAGCTAAGGAGATGGCTCAATGCTCAGGAGCATTAGCTATGATTCCAGAGGCCTCGCTTTCAATTGCCAACACCTGTGTGGTGACCCGCAACCATTGGGTAATCCAGGAGATTTGATGTCATTTGCTGACCCATGGCGCCAAGCATTCAGGTAGTAAATAGGCATACATGCAAGAAAAGCACATAAATAATGACATGTAAAATATATAAAGTATATAATGCATGTCATAACTATATATATATAGTATATATATATATATCATATACTATATATATATATATATCCCAAGATGCTTGCTCATACGTATGTAAAGATTTAAAGAATGTGTTTTGAAAGTTGACAAGATAACTCATCCACTACCTTGTCTTCACATTAGTGCAGTTACTTACATATCTTGGAAATGTCCTGTGCTTTCATGTTTGTGCTCTATTATATTATTTCCTAGTCTCAGATGCACAGCAGATATTTCTTACTTGTTTTCAGGCTTTCTTGTGCTAGAGTCCTCTTGAAATACAAATGTACTTTTTGTATTTATATTTTTTAATTTTTTTAAAATTTATTTTTATTGTATATACACTGATGTTTTGCCTGCATGCATGTCTGTGTGAGGGTGTCAGGTACCCTGGAACCAGAACCACAGACAGTCGTGAGCTGCATGTGAGTTCTGGGAACTGAACCTGTGTCCTTTGGAAGAGCTACCAGTGCTCTTAACCACTGAGTCATCCCCCCAGCCTCTGACAATAGTTTACTGTTGTTGATGTTCTTTGTTTCTCAAGATGGGGTTTCTCTGTGTAGCCCTGGCTGTCCTGAAACTCACTCTGTAGCCCAGGTTGGCCTCAAAATCAGAGTTCTGCCTACTTCTGCCTCCTGAGTGCTGGGATTAAAGTCATGCACCGTGTTTGTAATTCTTAAGCTAAGGTGGTCTGGTATAATTGTTCCCTGTGTTTTGCAACTCCTCCCCCTTCCCATATTGCTGTTTTCTTCTTTCCAATTAATTGAATATGCTACTTGCAAACTTCAGACATGTAGACAGCAATATAATGCATTTTTTTTTAGATCAGTAGTATGTGGTTTTACCCTAGACCTCTGGGTATCCAGTCATTGGTTCCTACCATTGTTACCCTAATACTCTCATATTTACCCCACTCCTGTATCAAACTACTTCCATATTTGTTTCTCACCATTTATCATGCATTCTTGTTTTGTTTTGTGACTCAGTAAGTATAACAAGAACCACTTGCTTGACCATGGATACAGAACCATCAAGTAGAGATGGTGAGTTTGCCCTTGGTGTATGTTAGAAGACAATGACACCCACGGCTCAAGAACCCTTTTATATCCAAGAGTCGAGCAGGCAAGGGTACAGCCACATGAGCTCTTCCCAAAGGGAACTTCCCTGACGTTCCCCAAAGAACTTGCATTTGATAGATCCAGTCTTGTAAAAGTCCAGTGAAGGCAACCAGAGTATCTGCGAGTTCATATTACAATAACTGTGTCATTCCGAGATGACATTCACAGCCCATTTTCCTATGTTCTTCTAGGATCCTCGGAGAGTCTAGGTGTAGTGTCATACATTACCTGTTTAGAGCTGACAACTCAAATATCCCTGATTCCTAACACCTGAGCATCCAAGGGGGTTTCCTTCACTACTGTTTATTGTTAAGGCCACATTTATACTAATGCAGAAAGTAGAACTTTTCTATAGTAAGTTCTGCCCAGAGAGCTATGACTTTGCTATCCTAGGTCTTTTTATCTTATTTTCACTACCAGGGAATGAAGTCTTTCTTGTGGACATGGCCACAAGTCTATTAATAAAACCACTGGATATCTACATTAATAGTCATGTGACTATCACAGCAATTGTGACGTCTTGCCTGGTAGTTTGGTAATCTAGTTCACAGACTTCACAGCTGTATACGTATGTATGCATAAGTATGTATATGTATACATATGTATAAATATGTATAAGTATGTATAAATATGTATATGTATAAGTACGTATAAGATGCATTCCCTCTCCCAGAAGCTTACATGTTAACTTCTACCATTTTAAGAGCAAGCCAGTAGGAAGCTTCAAGACTGGTGATGTCTGAGAGCAATATAACTTTGTTAAGTGTGTGTGTGTGTGTGTGTGTGTGTGTGTGTGTGTGTGTGTGTGTGTGCCATGTCTTCAGTGACAGTACCAGTCTTGGCAACTTCTTTGATGCTATGATAGAACACCTTGACCAAGTAAACTCATAAAATAAATCATTTCATTTGGAGTTCATGGTTCCAGAGGGATAGAATCCATGACCGTATCTACATGGAGCAGGGCAGTAGGACAGCCAGGCATGTGCTAGAGTGTCACCTGGGAGGTCATACCTTGGTTCAGGAGCAAGATGAAGAGATAGACAGACAGACAGAGAGACAGACAGGAAGTGCTAACTGGGAGTGACATATGCGTTTCAACTTTCAAGGCTTGTCCCAGTGACAAACCTCCTCCAACAAAGCCACACCCCCATTCCTTCCTAAACAGTTCCCCCAATGGTGGTGAACCAAGTATTCAAAGAAATGAGCCTACAGGGTGCATTCTCATTCAAAACTACCACAGGTTTTTATCAACTAACATCTGACCCAATTTATAAGGCGTTATCTCACACTTGACAGTGGAATTTTTGTTTGTTATTCTAAGGCTTTTGGGAGCACATTTACCATCCAAGCAGTATAGCTGCTTTCTAGATACTTTTTTAACTTATACTGCTTAATTTTACTATAAAAGAGTGTATTTCTGTATACCTTTGGCACATACCTTAATTTGTGGCACATTCCCATCACTCCAAGCCTCTTACCCTCACCTTGCTTAAAGCACTCTGCCCCTGGCATTCCCTCTCTCTACTACCTATCTTCTACTGACATCTTTACCTTGAAGCATCCCTCCAATGGCTGTTTTCTAGTTCTCTGGCTTCCATAGTGCTACAGGTTAAACACAGAATTGTAAACATCTGATGTCATGCTCCACATATGGGGGAGAACATGGATTGTTGGGGAAGCTTATTTTTAGTTGTGTTTAAAATAATTATTTGTCTGCTGTTGGGAAAGGGGATGCATAGGCCTTGGCATTTTGTATTGTGTGCAGGTGCTGGATTTCTGTGGGGGATGTTTGATTGCTAATGATCTGCACCTGAGGAGTGCTGAATCACTAAAATGATCTAAGCTCAGAAGCTCAAGGTTCTACCGTGGACTGAGCATGGCGTTGCCCAGGACAGTGGTTCCCTCTGCTGAGGACTAGCAGAGTTTACATGTAGTAAGAATATGCCTCCTTGTCTTGTTTGCTGAGCCAACACAGAAGGCACACAACTACAATGGATCCTCTGTTTTCCCTTGCTGGATTACTTCACTCAGTATACTTTTTCCAAATGTGAAGGGAAGGGAACATGAGCTACTGCTTTCATGTTATTACGCCATTTCTTTATATCCAGCTCAATAGGAACTTCAACGTCACAAAATACTTCAAATAAAGGCTTGATATTTTGATTAAGAATTTAGATTCTAGCTGGGCAGTGGTGGCGCACGCCTTTAACCCCAGCACTCAGGATACAGAGTAGGCAGATCTCTGTGAGTTCGAGGCCAGCCTGGTCTACAGAGTGAGTTCCAGGACAGCCAGGGTTACAGCAGAATAATCCTGTCTCCAAAAACAGAAACAACAACAACAACAAAAAAAAATTTAGAATTCTAGGTAACTGTCTTTTTGCAAGCAAATATTTCAGATATTTACCTCTGTATATTTTGGCTGTCCTTGCCAGTGTGGTCTATTTTTAGATTTGATGTTCTAATATAATTACACCACATGTCCTGTCCCTTTGCTCCTCCCGAGCCCTGCCATGTGCCTATTTTTACTCTATTTCAAATCCATGACCTCGCTCTCTTTCGGGATTGATTATTTGCTGTTGGGTAAGCAATTAGTATTCTCTTCTGTGCTCTCCTGACTCTGCATCCCTTGGTTGTCTCTAGATCTCTGTGTAGTGTTACAGCCTTGTAGTTTTTCCTCTGTCCATTTTGGCACGTCTGTTTTGTCGTCCTTGTTCAGCTCATGTTAATGCAGTCATATTGATGAGATTTTACGGTATGGCTTCGTATACTATTAGGAGACATTGTCTCACAGAAAACTCCCTTATCTTCTTGCTCTGACTATCTTTCTACCCACAGATGGAGAGGAGACTTTTACAGAACACTTATGGTTTTTTTTTTAAACTAAATTAATTCACTCTTTACCTTCAATGAATCCTCTTATTAGTGTGAGAGAAGTTGATGTGATTCTCACAATCACTAGCATATCTGAAACAACCATCTCTTGGTCAACTGAGATAATCTGAATTCATTGTACTCGTGAGATGACTGCTAGACATGGCTTTTATTGACAGGTGATTAGTCAATACCCATCAAATTAGGAAGAAACCCTTCTTGCCTATTGTTACTGGTTTGCACAGTTTCAGTGTGTAGCATGTGCTAATTTGATTATATGATTTGATTTAGAGTATAAAATATGCAATTTTGATGGAAGAATTCAAATGAGAAGGAGAAATTTCAGAGTTAAATATATTCATTTTCAAGCCTGAATTCAGCACTGTGCTTGGGAAATTTCTGGCACTTTATAGCAAAACACTTAGCTGAGATCAATTGTAGCTTTCTCAGTAAAACCCCCATGCTTCCCTAGGAAGAACTTGTGGTTAAAGAGAAGGGGGTGGGTGCGTGAAGAATGTTAAAAAACTGCTTAGCTAAGTCTGACATTTTATCCTTTAAATATTAATTATATTGTGGGCTTCTTCCTATTTACATACCTAAGTGTTTGCTTGGGACATAAATGGTAGTAAATTGTCTTGAGAAAGCCATGGAGCAGCTTTGTTTGATGAAACTTCTTGCAGCTGGTAATTTTTGGCAATTAATATTATGAATGCTAATGCAATGGGGAGTGGGGAAGAGGTTTCCAGGATGCCACTTATCTTTGTGAAACGAAAGAAAATGTCAGAAGTGGTGAGCCTGCTGAGAATGTTACTTCTGGGAAGGAAATAGATGGCAAATGTTAAAATTACCATATTTATGGACAGGCTAGAACTTTAAGACCGGAGCATGTAATAAATAGTCTAGTAAATACAATTTACTGTAATATTTTAAATGCTTGCTTTGTATTGCTTATTATGACAATGAAGACTCTTTGAAAAATAGAGAATCTGAGTATATAGTGGGTCTGGGGAAGAAACAGTTCAGAGCAGATTCACATGATTCAGTTCTCTGGATTATTCCAATAATTTCAGAGTTAATTACAGGAAGTTCCATAGATGCTTGGATAGTATTTTAGGTTTAGTTATTTTAATTTTAAATATTAAAATGTGGTTTTATACAAAGATGTGATTTCGGTATAGGGAAAGATGTGAAGAATTAAAACCATGAGAAAAAAAATCATTGGAAACATAGAAATCCATTACTTAGAAATAGCAGATAACTCAAACTCATTACAATCTCACACACATTCCAAGGGAATTACTTTGAAAGTATGTATATTATTACTACATATTTGACTATGTAATTTAAACCAGACTAAGTTTCCTTCAGAAACAATGTAGGTAGAACGTCACAATTCAGATCATGTTGACAAAGTAATTCACTTATAAATTAAAAGTAAAATACATTAGCCCTTTGTAGATCTCTGTTTTGGTTTATGGCTGGGAAAGTCTAAATTTTAATTTATTCTTTAAACTCTCGAAGTTTCACATCATTAATTCAGTAAGAAATTATGAAATACATAGAATTTTGTAGGATTGCATTTTTACTGATGTACACATTTGATTTATAGGGCTGAACATTCAAGTTTGTTCAGGCATGTATGTTTTATTTTATGTGATCTATTAAGGCAGGGACATGAAAATGAATATTTTTTGTCTCAGAACTTACTACGATCATTTGCAGGTAAAATATAAGGGTACAGAATGGTGCCAACATGAAATCTGCATTCATAACTTCTTCGGGAGGTCCAACTCTTCAGTTGCTGCAATCCTAGGCTACAACATTCTCAGTCTCAGTACAAAGGTGGCAAAGGAAACAGTATCAGGAAACACGCTCTGTCTTTTACACTTCTGATCACTGAGTTTTCAGAGGTTTTCTCTGGTTATTTTCTTTGTTTGTTGTTGTGTTAAATTTTAGATTTTTAGAGCACTTTTATTCTTTTTATGTTTGTATCACGTTCACAGTGTCCTCATGTGCTCTATTTTAATTTTTATTTGGAACCCATGTAGTTCCCTCTGTATGCGCACAGCTTTAGGATCCTGGAGGGGAGTGAGAGTCCCTCTTATTTCTTGCATCAGAGAAGAAAGTGACGCTCCCTCCCTCTGCAATCACCCGCTGCCCATAGGTAGGACTTCAAGATCAATTTCACACTACAACACCCATGCTGGAATTTGTGTCTGGCTTGATCTTGCACAGGTTTTGTGCGTGTTATCACAACTGCTTTGAGTTCCTACATACAAATGCCCTGTTCACTGTGGGGGATGGGGAAATTTATTCACTGCTGGCGAGAGTACAGCATGGTGCCTCCACTAACGAACTCAGTAGGAGGTTCCTCAAAAAAGTTAAAAATAAATAAAAATAAGTCGGCTAGACCACTCTTGGGCATGGGCTCAAGGACCCTCGATGTACTACTATAGAGATATGTGCTCATTCATGCTCTTTGTTGCATGATTCACAATGGCTAGGAAACGGAGACAGCCTTGATGTCTGCCCAGTATGAGTGGGAATGAAAATATGCTCCATTGACACAGTGAGGTACTTTTACGCTGTGAAGAGAAATATAATGAAATTTCTGGGTAAGTGGATGGAGCTGGAAATAGTTCTTCAGGCTGAAGTCATACAGATTCAGAAAAATAAACATATCTGTTTTCTCTCACATGTGCAAATTAGCTTCACATTCTTAAAGACTTGTGTTGAAAATGGAGTAGTCTAGGGGTGTTACCATCTAGTTTTTAGCCTTTGGAATAAAGTATAGGAAGTGGATGTGAATAGTATACAATGAGACACTCCCAGAGTTACTTCCTGCCAGATAGTACTAAGAATTGATATTAGAAGCTAAATAATGTGTACCAGCTTAAAATTCAGCATTGAGATTGCTTTGGAATGAAGAAGATATACTTGAGCAAATATTCACACATAAGAAATGGAGAGAATTAAACATAGATAATAAGAACACAGGGTTATAAACAAACTAATCTAAAACAATTCAGAGAATTGCTAATGAATAATCTGATATTATGCTGGTACCAGAGACAGGAAATGGAGGCTTCCCTGCTTGCTAACTAGAGTTAGAATGGGATAAAATAATTTATGCATTTCAAATTCACACTGCTGAAATATTTCTCTTAATCTCTTGTTTTAAATATTATTTAATTTTGAAGATGTTTTAGGAGGATATAGGTACAAGTATTTTGTCTGGATAGCCACACATGCACCGCACACATGCAGTACCATTGGAGGCAGGGAGCATGTTCAGTGCAATGGAACTGGAGAAGCTTGTATCTTGAGTGAATAAGCTTTTATGACTGCCCTTAATTTTTTCGTACCTACTACTCAATACTTCAGCAAAATTAAGATCTAACTTCAGATCCTGAAAAGACAGAATAAACAGGGACTTAACACATGAATAAATTCATATCTACTCAATAACTCCTCTTACCCTAGTCTACCAAGTATGCCTTGCTTCTTTGTATTATACCTATGGCATCATCCACTTATGTGATGGTAGGCAGATTACGTAGACTGATAGATAATACAAGGTATATACACACACAAATAGTTTTCTGGCTGCATATACATATTAGATAATTATACATACATGTAATTAGATATTTAGAAACAGAAGACTGATATTAAAGATGATAAATCATAAATAGCTGATAGAAGGACAGATCGAAGACAAAGATACAGATACAGAGATTGCATGCCAGGCTCTTTTATGGACTCAGTAACACCTGGAGGTGAGACTATGACAGTTATTTATTGTGCCTTTCCATTAGGATGTAATACACATATCAAGTGACAAATGCTTCTGGAAATCATAATTAAACAGATGAGCAAAATACATGTTTAAGAATAGGTGTGGCTTTTTTGTTGATAAATTCAGTTTATATGATTGCATTGTCTTTGAAATAATATTAGAGTCCCTCCCATGGCTTCCATATTTTTCTTTTATGTCCCTTACTTCCTAAAATCTAACTTTTACAAACTTTTACCAGTTTTAATTGTGAACATTCCCGTGTCAGATTGCTAACTTAAGACAGTGTTCTCAGTGGGATTTATTTAAGTAGGGACAAGCTAGAAGACTGTTTAGCTATCTCTGAGATACTCTCATACACAACTAATGTGAAGCCAGTAGCTAATATGCTGGCTTGTGAGGTTCTCTTCTATTTTACACGGACTGCTTTAATTGAATTGTCCAGCCCTCAAGAATCTACTGCACTTAAACCTCTGCTCACTTGGCTGCCTCATTCTCTCAGCACTCAAGCAAATATTAGATGCTCTTGAGTTATTTGTGATAAGAGAAATTTAATTCTTCAGTGGTAAACTGTATTTAAAATCTTTTGAAACCAAATACAGTTGAAAGAAGGCAAATCATTAGAAATTTCAAGTTCTTCTTTTTGTTTTATTGTTGCATTATTTCACATTGTAAGTCAGCATTGAAGAGGCCCTGCTTCTCTCACAGTATTTCTACATTCTAACAGGCAGAGAGCAGCTTCCAACCTGTGAACTTTCTGATTCGTTGTCATTCCCTGGAATGGACTAAGGAGTGGATTGTAGCTTCACAAAAATCAGGCAAGAAAGAAATCTCATGACTGATTTTGAGAAAGGTTAATGGCTGGTATGTTTCTCAGCAACAGCAGCATGTGGTGATTCTGGTGTGTAACACAATGTGTAACTAGTTGGGATTCCTGATTCTGACTTCCTTCCCCCTCAAAGTCCTATATATTAGGCCTTTAAGTATTTATTGAGTTATTACTGAGGCATGTTAATGTCCTGATACCTCCCAAATCCAATTAACAATATATTATATTGAAGGATCTACAAATAAGCAATTCCACTGATATTCATTGACGTTTTAGTATATTCACGGCACATATGTATTCTCTCTCTCCTTCTTCTCCTTCTCCTTCTACTTCTTCTTCTTCATCTCTTCTTATTCTTTCACTCAGGGTATAACCATGTCTCATGACTTGCCTATAATTAAGATTTCTAATTCACAGAAGTCCTCCTGGGTCAGCATGCATGCATATAGCATCACGTCTTTCTAATATACAGTCTCTTAAGTAGGTAGTTAGTAAAGGAAAATAGTCAATGATGGTTATTTGAATTCAATATGTTATCTCGTTATAAATGTACAGAAATAAGTGTAAGAACTTCTGAGAAATATGTTTGAAGTTCAAGTATCAGTCAAGGCAGAGTCAATTAAGATGTATAAAACAGGGGGTTGCTGAAATGAAAGAAAAGATATATTATTCATTGTTCTCGGTAGTTTGCATAGAACTTGAGAGCCAGTTCTCAGAAAGGAGGCTCCCAGGACAGTTTCTGCTTGATTCTCCCAAGTCCCATGTTCTAAGATTGTGAGGTCTTCAGCAATGTGATCCTATCTTCAAGTTATAGGTGGTGATCAAAACCAACAGCAGTAATCCATATTATTTTTGGCAGTCTCCTGTACTCCTCTAAACACCTCAAAAGGATATTTGTCATGCCTGGTACTGGATTTTTGTTAAGACAGTCTATGACTTTTACTAGAATTATTGTCACCCCAACTGAAGAATGTATTTACAAATATTATATACATTTTTTATTGAGACAGAAAAGGTTTCCCTGTGACTTGTTGAATAATATTTGGTGTCCATTAGCCCTCTTCACTCTCATTCTCTCAGTTATCTCCTTCCGTTTCCTTACACACAAACAAGCTCTCTTCCCTCCCTTACCCTAGTCCCCCTTCACAGAACTTATATTGTACTATTACTCCGCACAGCTCTTCCTACAGAACACAATGGTCCGTTTTCACTCTCGTGGGTTCTGTATTTTCCTCAGGTTATCTATTCACATCTAAAGATGAGAGCTTGGATCCACAAATAGGAAAGGACCAGCACCATATGTCTTTCTGTGTATGGGTTACCTCATTTTAATTCTGTACATTTACCTTCAAATGTCATGATTCCTATTTTTCTTTACAGCTGAATGACTGGGACAGCAAGATATTCACACGAATGCAACAGTGGCTCCTTGATCTCAGATATAACCAACAGCTGTCCACTTGGACTAATAGTTCTCTCAATGGGGGATAATCCATGCCAGAGAATGTAGATTAGCCAGCTACCCATGGTTGGAAACATCACAGACTAAGGGAAGATTCCACTATTATAATTTTCCTAAACCAATACAATACTTATTCTTATACCCCCAGACCCTTTATCCAAAAAAAAAAAAAATACTCTTTTTGAAAGAGGTGGAGGCTATTACTGAAATCCAAACCAAGGGGAAATACAGAAGCTAATTGTCTCTGGGATTCCCAACTGAAGCTGATGCATCTGCAACCCAATCCCTACAGTTAAGGCTTAGGGAGAAATTGTAGAAGTCAGTGTGGAAATTTTATAAGAACCAGAGGAACATGTTGCTGGAGGATTCTGTATCTTTATGTGTCAGGGAAGTTTCAACCATGAAGTCACAACAATACGTTTGCATGAACAAAGCCACCATAATGTCAAAACCAGTTGGAATGCCAATTCAGACAGGGCAAATTCCATTTGGTCCCACCCCTAGATGAAAACAATAGGTGGTCAATACCTGTTGAGAAAGAATCAATCTTTAGCAGTGATTTGATCACAAATAGGTTGTTGAGTCCCAAGTGGTCAGCCATGGACACAAAGCTATACACATGTGTGTATGCACATAGAAATAGTAATTAAAGAAGAGATTATAAATTTGGGATATGGACATAGGATGGGTTGGAAGAGGGAGGGAAGGGCAGCGAGGATACAGATGTAGTGCTTGTATATAAAATTCTCAAAGGAGTAAAATTAACAAAAAAGTAAAATGAATTATTTTTGAACAATATGCATCGTAATATCTTTAGGATATCTGAAGTATATGAGGTTTCAGTGAGAAAGAGTGAGGCAGTTATGCTGGCCGCACAAGATGTCTCCTTTATGATACTAATCTTAGAAGGTTAAGTAAGATTTGTTTAAGCATTCTATGTGCGTCTAACATATAACAATTTCCTTGAACATACGGCTCCATATGTATTGGAGTATAATATATTAGATACTCATCAATATTAAATTATGGCTTGATCCAGTTGCCTCTAATCAGAGATACACATTTTCTTCTACCTAATTCCAAGGTGCAGTTGCAAAATCCCCAAAGATGGTAATGGAGAAATAATGAGTACACATTTTTTTTTAATTAAAGAGCATGTTTCTTCAGAAAACACGTCAAATATCATCTCAGAGATGTCGAGGTCAAGGCAGGCAAAGAACTACATCTATTTATGGTTGGCTTTTAGGGCTCAGTGAAGTTCCTTTGCCATTTCCCTCACAGCTGGATAAAAGTGGAGAAATGATAAAGAGGTCTATGATACTTCTCTGCAGCCTCCTGGCTAAATAAAGCTAATGAAGTAGAAAAATGATATTGATAAAACTAGCCGTGTTTTGTAATACAATCCCATCAGCTGGAAACTGTTCAGTGTTTGTGTTTAATCGCATCTGACCTCAATCATCCTTTCTTGGCTTCCAAATACTAAATGGGTGACTTGTTATTTAGCTTCAGTAAGCTCAAAAAAATAATCCCACTCTGAGTTCCCCAACATTTCAATGCAATGTGCAAAGGCAAAATCAGCAATATGCATGATTTTTTCTTTTAGGAGATAAAAGGATTACATGGATATTTTTTCAATACTGATGACAGAATTAAGTGGTTTATAGGAGGGATTTAGCATTACAAATATGTGACTACATAAGTGTACAAAAAATTAAAAGTAAATTGCAATTTTATGGTAATCATCATTTGAACTGAAATTACTTGGAAAAATTGGTATATTGTTTTACACTGTATCTGCACGAAACCGATGGAATACTGACAGACATTTCAATCACAGAAATATCCACATGTTTTTCAAGAATACTGGAGCTTTACTACCTAATTATTAGTTTCACCAACTATCAATAGACTCATATTTTTAAGAAAAAAATATTTTTGCTTCCATTTCCAATTTTATTTTAAATATCTTTATTATTCACAAACTAGAGAGGTGTTTTTGAACCATTCTCTAAATATCTTCATTCTGGTTTTCTTCTAGGTTTCCAGATTAACATCCAGTTTTCTGATTGGTTCCACTGTGGCTCCTGATAATTGTCATCCCCAGGTGTTAGGGAATTCCTAAAAACACTATTATCTTAAGTTACTGAACATAAAATCTGACGTTATTGTAAAAATTGAACAAAACTTACATTTAAATAGGCATGAAAATACAAATATTTTACAGTCATTATTGACAAACTGGAAAGCAGCAGCCACAGAAATTGTAGGGAACAAAGCATTTCCTTTGCTGTAAAATATTTTAAGGTGGTTATTTTCCAAACTGTCAAGTGGATTTTTGACTTAAAGTGTTTTGTTTTCTTTTGTCTTGTTTTTCAGCTTCAAGTACCAGAAATTAGTCAGCAGTAATATTGTCTAATAGGGGCTGGAAAGATGGCTTAACAGTTTAAATTACTTGTTGCCCTTGGTTCAATGCCAGCAACCATCCAGAACTCCACTTTCAGGAGAACTGACACTCTCTTCTGACCTCACAGACACAAAGCACACACGGGGTACCCATATATGCATGCAGGCAGAACATGTGAGGTAAATTAAATGATTCTCTTTTATTTAAGATTTATTTATAATTATGCTCTATTTGTATGTACATCTGTATTCCAGAAGTGGACATCAGACCGCATTATAGATGGCTGTGAACCACCATGTGGATGCTGGGAATTGAACTCAGGACCTGGAAGAACACTCAGTGCTCTTCTCTGCTGAGCCATTGCTCCAGCCCCAAACTAATGATTCTTTAAAATAAATAAATAAATAAATAAATAAATAAATAAATAAATAAATAAATAAAATAAGGAGTAATAATTACCGAACTTCACTTGTGGAGCCTGGAGTAAACACATTTCTATTTCACAGAAGAAGGTGATCAACTCAGTCCCATTATTTGCTCAAGTACACAAAGACTGAATCAATGGAATTTTATTCAGAACTAAGGCATTTCTTTTGTAGCTTAGTATTTTAGTTTATGTGTTAATAGTAGGTATGAAGACTAACATAAGATGGCTAAGAAAACACTGTTTACCCGCACTGGAATATCAGTCATAATAATAAAAATGTTGAAAATGCAAGGAAGAGAAATTATCAAGTCACCTTCTCTCAAATTGCATTTCTCTCTAATGTAAATGAGATTTATGAGAAAACCCTGAAGTTGTAGCAATGGGAATTTAAATGGTTTATCATTAATATACAAACAGCAATTTTAGTAGTTGTCATTTCTTAGTAATATATTTCTCTATGAATTATTATTTCTCGCCCCTTCTAATAAAACGCAGTTTCACAAAAGCCTAGAAGAGGTACAGGTGGGCTGCGGGGCCCAGCAGGAAGGAAGTGATGTAGAGCAGGGTCACAAGGACATCTGAAGGTCAGTGAAGAACAGTTTATGAAGAATTCCTGAAAATGGCCATGGTGGGCTAGATGAGTGGTGAGAAAATAAAATTATAAACAGGTTCCATCTGATTAACTCCTGTGGAGTTTTAGAAGTTTTTGGAATTTCACTCTAGTGAAGTCTATGGACTCATTATTCAATTGCATTCCTGTTTCTCTTGATGTTCTTATTTTAGTGGGTTTTCTAGGTCCAACCAGCAGTCTAACTTGCCTGCAATGGATCTTGTTTTATGTAAGCACTTTTTTTCCCCTGTTCTGAGAACTATGTTCAGTTTACTTTGCTCTGTTATGTATCCATTAGCCACAAGCTTGAGCTAAATCAATACAGAATATGAGAGGTTGTTTTGTGACTGTATCTTTGGGAATTCTCCCATTTAACATGGCATACCTGCTTGCCTCAGAGTTGCTCTTAAAGGAAAGTGGAATTTGCTACTGAAATATGCAGCCTCCAGGCAAGCACTGATGTAAGGCTGTTGTGTTCTTCTTGTTGCTTTTGTTTTTCATTTTCATCTAGGGTGAATTTGTAAAGATTTTTCTTCCTATTATTAAGTTTGTGCTATTTTTCTTACTACTTCTCTGGTTACACTTTTCGAATACATTTACTATTTATTTCCAATTTGTTTTCTGGATTCATACAGTTTTTCAAACTAGCCTACTTATTTTTCTTGTTCAAATAAATTATATCTCTTATCTTCTATGAACACTCTTAATTTAATTCTTTGAGGAAAGAGAACAACATCTATGTTAAAATCTACTGAATCTTGCCAGGTAGTTGTGGCACACACCTTAATCCCAACACTCTGAAGGCAGAGGCAGGTGGATGAATATCTATGAGTTCCAGGTTAGTTGGAAGTTGGCGGTTAGTTTTTGCAATTTTAACCAAATCTCAAGTAAAAAGGGAGATGAACTAAAACTAAGACTAGTACATACAGTCTGGCTCAACTTTCCATGTGTTCCAACTCTAAACAATTAATTTGCTTTGCCTGAAAACATGCAGCACCACTGATTTGTTTCTGAAGACTAATCACGCCTTTCTCCTTGCGGCAGGTTGAAAGAATTGCCTTTACCTTTTGGTTTTCACACACAAAACAGGTGGCCTTTGGGATGCTGATGTCTCTTTGTTTGCTGCTATATTTTCCCAGTGTATGAAAACTGACCATCATACCAGTAACCTTTAGAAAGCTATTAAAAATTCCTGTTGCATAATGTATCCTGTGGCAAAGTCACTGACTGTTAGTTGATTATCTATGTGTTTTCTTCGCATTCCTCAGGTCTCCTGTGGTTGAGTAGGTCATCAGACTGCTCTGGACAGCAAATTGCAATTAAAATGACATGGGCTTATTTTAACTTAAGGCTCTAAGCACATTTTAGTGCATTACCCAGTCTTTCTTTCTCTATGCATATGCCCTGGTGCACCTTTTGAGATATCCAGGAATTTTCAGTGTACTCAAATCTGTTACCATAAACATGCTGTTACTAGATCATCTTTAAATGATGACAGCAGCTACACTTAAAAAATGTATATGAATTGTGCATTTTAACAATTTCTTGTCAAAAGAAAATATAGTATATTTTATATTAAAGTTATCTATTCATTCATCCACATACTGATTCATCCATTAACCCATCCATCCATCCATCCATCCATCCATCCATCCATGCATTTATCCTAAAAACAATAGACATTGATTTCTGTTTTAACGTACTGCAGAAATTAGGTGTTTAGAATTAAATTGCTAATGAAAGAATTATGAGAAACTATCTTTCAATATCTGATGTCTAAGTGGTTTAAAGGGATATTTATTGGCTAATTTAATTGGACAATGTATCATAGAATTGGAAATAATCAGTTATAACTTTAAATAGCCTTGAGTTCTTTAACTTTACACATATGCCTAAGACCCTGATCTATAACACATTGGATTGTTACTGAACTAGCCCAATTCTCAAGTCTCAGCTATATTGCTCAATGATATTTCTAAAACCAGCCCATTAAACACCATGTAAGGGTCATAACAATTCAAAGCAGAAAAGTACAGACAACACAGAGGATAGCTCTATTCATGGTAAAGTACATCCAAAAATGACAATATCTTGGACTATTACAAACTTTAAAATCTTAACCACTTTGAAAGTTTTATTTAAATTGTTTTGTTTGTTTCTATGAAAATTAGAATTTTTCTTGATATTTTAAAGATAAATAACACATATTCATGGATTTCCATATAGTATGACTTAGAGACACAAGATGCTGCTGACCAAATTAAATGAATATAGTTAGTACAGTGTCTATTATTTGGTATTCGTGCTTTTTAAAATCTTGATTTTCCTTTTCATTGTGTCAACAATATTTTAGCGTTTATTAGAATAAAACCCCACTAGGGAAGGGAATGAAATTGATAGATATGGGTAGAAGAGAAGAGCTGAACTGCTAAAGTGGAGAGGGGGACTGTGTTTTGGGATCCAGGGAGATACGGCAAAAGTTGGGGAATTTGGGGGAGTAATATGGAAACATAATATAGTAGAAATTTCCTAAAATACATACACATATGAAGGTGATATAAATAAAATTGCTAAATAATGGGGGAGATAAAATCCTATCCCACTATCATTTGTCACCCAGTGAAGTTTCCAGGACTGGGTATTAGATTACATCTAATTGAGCTCTTAGCAAAGGGTTTCAACAGAATCCTCAAACAGGCCAGGCTATTGCCAAGACTATAGGTTACTCTCCAAAAACTGACAGCACGACCTCATTGCTGAAGACAGTATTGTAATAAACATGGAGATGTGAAGCTGGTGCCTAAATAGAGCCTTCACCCCTACATACCATTATCTTGTGTACAAGAAGGTATTTTGAACACTATCAAAGGAGAAACACAGACACAAAGCCAGCCACAAACCCTTTATCTACAATGGTGAAGCCTACAAGATATGCTAGGGTAATAATGGCACGAAGTTTGTGGGAATATCCAGCCAATAACTGATTAGACTTCATGAGATATAACCCATACCTGACAATTCTTGGGTGACCAAGTAGTTGAGATTTGGTAGCCAAGGGACCAAAGGGAAAATCAAATAATAGTGGTGAAAAAAGATAGAAGGAAAAGAAGGAAAGAAGGAAGGAAGGAAGGAAGGAAGGAAGGAAGGAAGGAAGGAAGGAAGGAGGGAAGGAAGGAAGGAGGGAAAAAGGGAAGGAAGGAAGAAGGGAAGGAAGGAAGAAAGGGGAAGGGAAGAAAATGTAGTGATAAAATGACTCCTAATGATTTTCAGCTGTACTCACAGATAAATGTTCATCTATCATCAGAAAACTTTTCTCTGGTAGCAGATAGGAGCAAATACAGAGACCCAAATCGAGACACTATGTAGAGCATGGGAAACCTTGGAAAACTAGGCCATAAGTGAGATGCCACCACCAAATCCCTCCCCTCCCACAGGAAAGACTGCAGAAGGGTTTAAGAGCCAGAGGCGAAGAGGGGGCAACCAAGAAAGTATGTCCTTTAAATCAACAAGAGCAAAACACCTGTGAACTCACAAAGGTTGAACCTGCACAGGCCTGCTCAGCTGTGTGCCAGGTCCTCTGACTATATATTATGGCTTCCAGTTAGGTGTTTTTATGGATTTCCTGAGTGAGTGAGCACGTAGGTATTTGATTCTTGTGCCTTTCTTGGGCTGTTTTACTTCTGTTTATTTGTCCTGTACAATCCCCAAAGTGATACTTTTTGTTTCATTTTATCACATTTAGTTTGCTATATTTATGAATGAATGAAAATATATCCATAAACAGTAACAATTGTAATAAATTGTAATGGTAAAGGTAATGGTGAATAAATGGTAAATGTTAACAATGGAACTGTCACTTTTACCTGTTGGGAGAGGGGACATCAGTTCTCTTCAACAGTGACGCTGGTTGTATCCACTGCCCTAGGGCAGGCCTTGTGCTCACATATTCAGGAATAATTGTCCAGCATTAAATGGACTTCATAGTTTTTTCATATACATTTATTTATTACAATTGCTGATTTTATGTTCTTTCGTTTATGTTTTTAGGTTGCTGGGATGTGGTTTTATTTTGTTTTCTTAGTTCTGAGAGATTTTGTTGGTACATTAGATTTTGTTTGATTTTTCTAGGAAGAACTTAAATTTGGGTGGGTAAGAAGGATAAAAGAGTCTGAAGGGCCTTAGGGAGGGCAAGGATGTGATCAACATATATTTAAATTTAAAAATTGTTTTGACTAATCAGAAATATAATATAATTAAAAAATATGGACATTTATAAAGAAGCAATCAGATTTGAAATAGTTTATATACTTTTAGGAAGATTCAAAAAGGGAATAACAGCATCATTTTCATTATCTAAAGAGTTAAAAGGAGAGAAACATACTGAATTAATTTACCAGTGTAATCCAAGTTCTTCCTACCATCACTCTGACAGGAGAAAAACAAAATATATTAGCTATAGAAACAGTACAGAAACAACACCAAACTAAGGCAAGATCCTAGACCATGAAGGGATATAGACAGTAAATGATTGGGAGAGTACCTTCTAAAGAATACAGCAGGAGGAGTTCCATGCTGTTTCAATCTGTCTCCAGACTCTCAAGCTGCCAGCTCTGGCAAAATGTCCCTAGGAAACAAAGCACTTCCACGCCCCAGTCTCCCATAAACCTCTGGACTATTTATTGCCGTCATTCGGAAGCTGTGTCTTGGATGCTTTTGTTTGCCCATCTCTGAAACTCTCCAGTCAACTTGCTGATGTGAAAGTCTGTGTACTTTCTAATGTAATAAAAAACTGTAACACGAAGCCCACAAGCCAGTAAATATCATCCTTGTCTCTGATGCATGGCAGGAAATTGAAGTAAATAGATTTAAAGCTCTACCATCAGAGACGATGAGATTAAAGCCATTAGCAATCATAAACCCATTAGAACTCTGGGCACCAAAGGACTCTTATGGAGATATTTCTTGACCACATTAAAAAAGAACATATTGATATCACCCTACTTTCGTTATTTAATAAAAGGTTTTGTATAGGGCCTTGCTGTGAGTATTCTGTTTTCTTCTGTAATCATTGCTTTTAGACAGAAAAAAATATGATCAAAGTGTTCTGCATCCTTAACTCTTTAAAGACACAAAGCATGTTGCACAGAAATAGCTCAGTGGTTAAGCCAGTTTTCTGCTTTTCCAGAGAACGAAAGGTCAGTTTCCAATATCCTCAGAAGTTCACAATGGCCTGTAACTCCATCCCAGCAGATCTTTTGCCTGAGTAGCCACGGCAGACACTGCCCACATACATCATACACACACTCACATAGAACATATATGCCTTGTGATTCAAACAGCTGGTGTCTGCCTCAGATTCTCCAGGACAGTCAATAGCATTGACAATTGCCTGTAATTTTTGTGGATCTGGTGAAATTCTGTTGGCAATAACTCCATAAAGGTAACCCATTCCTGGCATTATGCTTTTTATTTGTTAATCTCTGTTGTCTGGTAGGAGTATTATAACTCCATTCTAAGGTAACTCCATTTTAACTGTTTTCTATATATTTGTGTATATATTTTAGAAAGATTCTATAGAAGTAGGTAGGTTCCTATAGCTTTTTGGAAATTTTTTATTGTCATTAATCCCTCTACAAGATCCACATATACCACTCTTGGGAATATACTCACAAGTGTCTATAACCTAAAATAGGAATAACTGATCATCTGTGTTTATTGTTGCTCTGTTCACAATAACCAATAGATGGAAATGACATGTATGTCCATGAACTGATGAATGGATAACAAATGTCTGTCATATCTACACAGCACAATTAAATTAATAAATTTACGTGAAATGGGTGGATTGTTAAACAATCATTCTTAGCGGGTTCACCGGACCTAGAAAGTCAAATGTAACATATTATGTCTCATTTAAGGATGTTATGTTTGAATATTTAGATATGTGTGCCTCATTTGAAATTACAACAGAAGTAACAACATTAGTAGGGGAGAATGGAAAGAACGGCTTTCAAGAAAGAGGAGAGAAAAGAGTGATATAAAGGATTGACAGAAATAATGAAATTGGGTTAAAGTGGTGGGGTAGATGGGAGGATAGTATAGAGGCAAGGGCATGAAGTGGGACAAACAACATGAAAAATCTCCATTCTTAAAAATTCAATTGTGACATACGATGTAGATGACAGGATAACATAAACATGGCTATTGCAGTATTGAATTTGGGGGAACACGTTTTGAATAGTAGTGCAAAAATATTTCACTTGATAAGAATTGAAATTCATGTTTCAACAAACTAAGTCAAAATTATTATTAAAGCTCTACAAATGTGGCTTCAATTAAATATTTCTTTGACTAGTGTATATTGATAATAAAATAGCTTGAAAAGCGCTCAGAATATCACTTAAAATGGCTATACCGAAACAAATAGTCATTCAAAATTGGATTTTTATACGTTTACTAGTAGTTGGGTGAAACTAACACATATTACTTCTTGCAAGTATTGAATACTTATGTATCTTGAGAACTAGAGTTTCTCTAAAATTTAAAGGGGGAAAATCAGTTCTATCTGCAAACTATACCCAATATAGCTATCCTGATGGGGCCAATATCATAGAAATTGTTGGGTAGGCTGAGTGGGGAATTGGTCAAAGGAGGTGTTCCAGTTGTCAGTGAGTAACAAGCAGACAAGCCACTCTTCTTGATCCATACTTAACAATCCAGACTTAACATAAGTCTCAGAAACTGCACTTATCACTGTGGAGGACACAGTCCCTTGGTCCTATCATACTATTCAGCCAATTTATTACAAATGTGCTGAGCACACACAGAGTGTTAATTGGAGTTTGGCATCCCCTGGTGCATGACAAATTAATTTTCCACCAGTTAGAAATAAACAAAACCCCCAAAGGCTTTTTATTAACCAGTATGAATTTGGTGCTCTTTAACCCTTTTTGAACTGCTTAATACACGTGCCATAGTTTTAAGCAGAATCAGTTCTCACCATGTACCTATACCTATTCTTCTGATGAAGACTATTTTAGAGTACATTTCTGCTTAACATAAGTATTGTCTAACATGTTCTACCTATTGTGTAATATACATTTTACTTAAACTGAAGACACTCCAAAGATACTTCATGATGTACTGTGAGAAGTGAAAGGCAATAAAGTTTAAAAGAATATTCAAAATGGCAGGTAGATCTTCAGTCTGCTTTCCTATATGCAAAAACTAGCTCTTCTAATTATTCTATATATGGTTTCAAGAAACATTGGTGTACACTGCTCTTGTTTGCAAAATGAGGGTGCAAAATGCTTTAGGGTTGCTGTGAAGATTCCTAAAACCTATCATATATTGCTAAATGTAAAATCTCTGACTATGGATCATAAGAATTTGGGTGTCTAAGTCATAGATTACATTCAGTGAATAGAATTACATATTCTGATCTTGAACAAATATTACAACATAAAATCTTTTATTTAAAAAATTCACCTTTCAATATCTGGCAAGGCTATAATGTCCTCTGAGTCGGGCTGACTTGGCTGCCAGAATTCCCACAGTAAATAAGTCTGGCTATATCAGTTTCTGCATGAGATTCTTCCCAGTGGTGTTTTATGCCAAAGTAAAGGCTCTCAATGAGCACTCTCAGAGCATCCCAGCCTTTCTCCTTCCCAGTACTTTCTCCATCCTCTGTCCTGATCCTGGAACACAGGGTTGCTTTCAGATTCTCCATATTCTCAAAGACAAAGCTCTTTTTGCTAAGATTTTAATTTTGGTTTCCCAAGTTTCTGAATTATTCACTTGTACATTTTTTTATAGGATTGTATAACTTCTACCTGATCAGAGAATTTTACTAACTTCTCTATAAAAAAGGAAGCACCATCTTCCATCCAAGATCCGTTTGATGTCAGGGATGTCCAACCTGGAATCCAGAGGCCACATATGTCTCAAGACATCTGTGAGGGTAGTCCACTGCATGTAGAGATGATGACTTAATATTATACTCTCAAAACATTGAACATCTAACCTGTGAATCTACCCTGATTTGTAAGCTTATATGAGAAAATGAGTTCTATGCATTCATATAATTCCCCCATGATAGCCTATGATAGATGCATAATATGGAATTACATCAAAATAAGGATTGGATGGTAGTTTACTATTTTCAAAGTGTTGGGTGTGAGGACAGCTTTTTCTGCTTGGGATCCAGCCCTCTAGGATGAGATCTGCAGAATGCAGGAAGGGTAAGCCCACCATCTACTCCCAGTTAAGAAAATTTACACTTTAATTTATTTTAATTTGATTTTAAATATGAGCACACATATTTGAAGACATTGAGAGCTATAAGGGGTGAAATATTAGTTTTGACAGACAGAGAATAATGTCCACTTGGTTACATTATACCTCAATCTTCCTTTGATCAAATTACAGAGACTAAGGATTGGCTAGGTCACTCTGAAAGGCTCGAGTCAGCGCATCCTGTTCTATCTCGTCCTGTCACATTCTGTATGTTGAGGTTGCTCACGGTGTACATCTGCTTATACACAAAGAATAACAACAAAGATCTGCTAAAAAAAAAAAAAAAAAAAAAAAAAAAAAACAGCCTTGCTTTCTCTTTAAAAAGTAGAGTTCCCTATATTTCCCCTGTCAATGGCATTTTCTGCCTCTGAGCTTTCTCTGAGCTGTTTCCCTGATCTGTGAGGCAAGGGATTCTGCCTGCCAGCTTCCTGAGTAGATCTAGGGGAAAATTAACACATCCACCGCTGAGCTCAAGCCTGGCTGACATCTGGTTTACTCAGTTCCAGAGCACACTTGGGTTGCACCCTATTGCCTTCTTCTTATGTGCTGTTTTATCCTGTGGCCCATTTCAAGAAAACGCATTTAACTTTTAGGTACTACTCTGTGGTATGAAGTGTGGCAAATAGGAAATAAAACACCCTCGAAAGTGCATTTCCACCTAGATGCTGCTATGGTAATCACCGAATATTAAACCTCAGAATGTATGCTCGTCTTCATAGAAGCTTAGCAAACCACAGACAATGGAGAGAGCTAAAGAAACTGATCTCACTCGTCAGGATACATCTCTTTATGTAGATTAGAATGTAATGCTGTCCTAGAAGGAAGATAAACAATAGTTCTTACATATCTATTTCTTAATCCTTTTTTTTCCCTATAACATCCAAAGAATATACTTGAAATTCAAGACCGTGTTTCATTTTTCATTATAACTTGGAAAAAGTATGTCCTTTCTCTGCTTTGCTAATAATATGATTGCTCCATAAAATAAAGATTAAAAAGTGATGTATCCCTAGGTATGACCCATGCACATTTGATCTAAATACCATAAAGAAAATTTATACTAAAGAATCTTTTTATCTTCAATAAAGGTTTTTGTAAGGAATGCATGTTATAAACAAGATTTACATCAGGAAGCTTTTTATTAAAAATATATTATATATAGTATAACTGCCCATTGGTAGATAAAGTGAAGCATTTAATCTAGATCTGATTTAATCTAGAGCTCACCCATTAGACTAGACTGACTGGCCAGAGAGCCCTGGGATCCCCCTGGGATTGGCTCCTCCACACCAAGACTGCAGGAACTTGCTACCATGCCTGTGTTTTCACACAGGTGCTGGGGATCAAACCCAAGTCCATGGCTTAAGCTATTTACTAAGAAATTTACTCATGGAACAATATTTACAGCTCTGTCATTTGTTGCTTTATTGGTAGTTAACAGTGCATTAAAGAACTTTCTATTTTAAAGAAAAAAATGATAAATTCCACATTTTCCTAAGGTTAATACGTACTTTAATGTCAGCTAAATGTCATGATGCTCTCTTGGTGATGTACATGGTTTAAATGGCTAATAAAATTACTATAGCATAAGACTTGCAAAGTAAACATTACTAAGCAGTAGAACACAGAGAAATGAATAAATAATGGGGCTCAAAAAATGGGTAAGAGCATTTGGTACTTTTACAAAGGTTCTGGATTCAATTCACAGTACTCGGGTGTCTTACAACATCCTTAACTCTAGTTCCAGAGAGCCCAAAGCCCTCTTCTGGCCTCTGGATGTACTAGACATGCATGCAGTGCATTTACATGCATGCAGATAAAAGACTTATATGCATAAATACAATAAGTCATTCTTTTATTAATCAAAATATGCCCATTCGTGAACCATGGCCAAAGTGTGTGATGCATTTAGGAACACAGTCTTACCATGGAGTTAAGGTACATAATCAAGGGCAACAACAATAGTCTATGTAGTTTTGAAGATCTCTGGGGGTTCCTGTATTAATTAGATTTTTTATATAATGTAAATCTATTAAAATATGAAGGAGACATGGTCATTGTAGAAACAATCTATTCCTTTTGTTGTCAGCAATAGTTCTGATATATAATTTCCCATTAGAAGGAACTGGAAGGTTCTGTCATTGAGAAAAATTATACAAGATAAATTTTAGATGTCTTTGTGTACAATTATCACAATTTTTCAAGGATATAATGACAGTGTATACTCTATATCCAAATTTAGAGCATTTTACTTAATAAAAATAATATAAATGCATATTTTTCATGAGATTATTTTAAAACACAAAATACACAAATTAAAAAACAATAAGACAAGAGTAAATATTCATAATAACCAATATTTCACTTGTTGGCAGATAATTGAAAATGAACTCTGGTAAATGTTTCAGAATTTCAAAATATAAGACGAGGGATACCATTTATGAGGTGCCTAAATATTGAGGAGATGAAGGCACGGTTCACACACTTTATGTTCTATGACCACAAATTGATTTTCATTCTGTCTCCAAATAAGTTGCTTATAAAACTAAGCTGAAAAGGTCAGTGTTTCTATCTACTTTGAATTTGCATTATACATCAAATAAGTCGTGTTTGGTACAGGCAATAGGACTTTGATGTTTTGTAAGACAGGTTTTGTTTCAATTCTCTAATGAGACATGACAAAGTGCTTCAGATAGATGTTAGTGATTTATGAGATTATACAAACTGACTGACTCCCCTTATAATGAGTACCCCAGTATTTTTTTAAAGATTTGTTTTATTTATAAGTTTCTGCATCATCATGAAATTATTGGACACATTATTATACTATTATTTTAAAATTAAATACTTAAAATATGCGTATTATAAATTTACAAATCTTAGATTTAAACATCAACTCTTCTTTAGAGGGAAAATGCATTGTTGTTACAATATAATCATTTTCACTTAAGTAGAAAGAGGTCGGTAACTGTGAATATCTAAACTAAATTAAGGCATAAGTGTGCTTTCTAAGTATTAGATCTATATAGAAATTAAGAGAAACATCATCCATGGTTATCACATGAACAAATCCTCATTACTCTAAAAACTTGCTCCATGGCTCATCACAGTTTGTACAGAATTAATGTCTACTTGGACTTTTATTAAAAGCTATTCATTTGTTTATGACTGTACTTTTATCCATTCACTTTGTATAAACAAAAGTCCTTTGAAATTGAAATACTTAACCCATCCCCTGTTTTCACAATGTTACAGCGAAAGCATTATCTTCGATGGCTCTTTGCAAGTTACTGTATATGGTAACCATGAGATAAGTACTCAACCTGCTGGCTCCTTCCTCGTCACAGGACTCTTCCTTGATTGAGACATTTAAGTGTTTCCTTATTGATATTGAATTTTTGCCAAATTTTTCACAACTATTGGTAAGCATAATAACACTTTCTGATAAGTTCATAATATATCATCTCAAACTATGAACTGTCTTCATCTGTCTTCTTTAGAGTTACATATATTTAAGTTTTAACAATAAAAAATAAATTGCTAAAACAAATTCTCCTGCATTTTCTACACTGAGAGCAGGAGAAAATTAGGGGATTTCCTGTTCCAAGTGTCTTTTAGTTCCAAAAAGTGAAAGCTTGTCATGCCCATATCCTCTTGCAAATTGGACATCCTGAACATAAGAAAGCATAGCAAATTCATTGCCTAACTGCTATCATTTCAGCTATATATTTGATTCTGATGATGTAATACACTAGCATAGACATTTTATACAGAACTATCTGTATATGCTTTTTCTGCAAATCTTATCAAAGACTGAGCTTATACCGTTGTGTATAACAAACTTATAAAATCTGTGGTGTTAAACCCAAAACCATAAAATTATGATAAAAGTTTAATTCCAGAACAGTTTTACACAGCCACATAACAGATGTTTATCCTCAAAATTATGTGACAATAAAGTGCAAGTGGAGGCTGAAGAGATAACTCAACGGTTAAGAACGACCACTGTTGAAAACACAGAGTTCAGTTCCTCGCACCAGCAGTGGGGGTACAGTTACCTCTACCTGCAGCTCCAGGGCAAACCACACCCTTTTCCATCCTTTGGGAGCATCTGCCTTCTCATGATACACATAGAGGTGTATATAAATAAATAATAAAATAAGTACTTCAAAGGTGAAAGTAACATATAGTCTTTAATATTTTATCCCAAAAGATTTACTGTTATATCAAAAAATAAGCCAAGGTATTACGACATGTGTGTGTGTGTGTGTGTGCATGTGTGTGTGTGTGTGTGTGTGTGTGTGTGTGTGTGTGTGTGTGTGTATGGGTATGTGATTTTTGGTTTGGTATAATTGTTTTGATGCTTAATTATTTCTGTCATTTTCAAGTTAAAAATATAAAAATTACATAAATATAATTTATTAAAGTGAAATCATATAAAGATCTAAAGTTTGAATTCAGCCCTTGAGTTCCTTAAATGTTTAATTCACTTGAAAACATTTAAGTCCAAAGAGAAGAAAGCATATTTCTTTCCTTAAGGATGTCAACCCAACCATTTTAATTTATTTATTTTTCAGAGATACTTCTTGTGACAAACTTAGGTCACTCACTATGTCTTAAACATTTCTAATACTCATTCATCATGCCTCCCTGTTAGGTTCTCTGCTCCTGAGAATTTTGACCAGTCTTTACTGTAGACATAGATTTAGGGCAAAAGGCAGTTTATTCTCTGGCTATTAAATCCCTGATACTGCAGTGTTTCAGCCTCGATGTGATCTAATCTTCAAGCCTGAACCTAGAAGGTTTTAGAGTCTGAGACTTACTGCTAGCTAAGCTCACTCTGACTTTGAGCTCAGAACTGTACTGAACTCAACTAACTCTTCTAGTTGGCTGATTCAACTCACTCACTGTTCTGGCTCAAACTCATCTCCAAGTTGACTGGTTCAAACTGACCTTCTGAGCCTTCTGACATTTACTGAATGAACTCTTCTGACTCTGATTGACTCTGGCTGATTCCTGTAATTTCTCTGACTGAACTGTTCTGCTAGGCCTCAAACTGACTCTCACTGTTAGCTGACTCTTTCTCCTAAACTCACTGTTCTTGTCTCACACTGACTCCTTCTGCTGATCTGCCTGCATGTCTTATCTGAGTGATTCTCTAACTGACTGCCTCAGACTGCCTCAGACTGCCTGACTTTCTGAGCCTGGTTTTATATCATGAGAGCTGGGCATGTCTTCACTCTGACTCCCTCTGCTAACTCTTCCTCTGATTCATCACTTTGCCTGTTCTTCACTCTGATTCATCCCAGATGTCACTTCCCATCTGACACTGACCCCAAGCTCTGCTTCCTGTTTCTGCTTCTACTTACTTCTGTCTTGGGGATTAAAGTCATGTGCTACCACTGCTTTCTGAATACTGGGATTAAAGATGTGTACTAACATTCTTTCTACCCTAGAGCACCCATGCTAACAGACTAAAGGATTAAATACTCCTATGGTATACAAGTTGATTTAATTTATTAGTATTTTTCTACAGTCCAGTGCCTTTCAATAGCTATTGTTGCTGCCTCATTGGCGTTCAAAAAATAAAATTAACAAAGTATTATCCAATCTATCTCTTGGAGTCCTTATTATTTTTTGCCCTTTCTATTTTTGGCCAAGTCTAGGGTAGCATTTCCTGGTGTCCATGCATTAAATTTCTAATACCAAGTTTAGGTTTGCCTAGTTCTGTGGATGAGCTCTTCTATTGCCAACAGGGAATGCCTGGCTCATGTTTTTGATTCTCCATCCCCAGAAAAACCCTCTAGGAAGTTTGCTGCAAGTATCATGTATCACATATGTCTTCTTGATCTGGATTTATTAGTCAGGGTCCACCTTCTACAAATCCTAGGAGGGCTGGCCTTCTTTCTGGATTATTCTTAGCTTGAGGAGCACCTTTCCTACAATTCCTTTGCAATGACTTCCTCTCCCACAGTTACAACATCGGACATTTTGAGATCCATGACTTTTAGCCATTGCTTGTCCAGTTACATAAGTATTAGGGTCAATATGAAACAATCAAGCCATTTTTCATAAGATGTCAATATACAGTGTCAGTGTTAGTTTGCAAAGCTATCTGTTGTCTCTGAGATAATTAAACACTTCTCTTGAAAAAGACTGTTGATCTTGATTATGTTCCTGTTCTACTTTCTCAATTTTTTTTGTCTCCCAAGATTTTTTATTTCTATCTCTTATTTTTCATGTTGTTCAACTTTTTGAGAGAAAATTGCCACTGACAGTAGGGAGGGGTATACTCTGCCAATCACAGTTGCAGTATGCCTGTGATGACTTTTTCAGATAAAGTTTCTAACCCCCTGCCCTTGCCCTTAAGGTATCTGGAATTAAATTTCCCATTTTTCAATGTGGGGGAAATTTATCTATATTATCAGAATTTTCTTGTGGGTGGCTCACATAATTTTTTGGTTCATATAATATGCATACTTCTCTATATATATATTTATATGTGTAATACACAAAATTGTATATATATATATTTATTATATCTCTATGTATATTTATATATCACATGTAGGCTTAGTGAAAATAAACAAGTTGACAATGAAAGAAAGGAAATATACAAAGTTTTATAAAAATATAAAAACGTGATCATTTGTTACATTATATTACAAAACATAGAGGTTGTATGGCTTGCTTAATAATTCTATGAAATGGAAATTGATATTAATTTCTAATACCCTAATGTAAATGTCTCTCTCTCTCTCTCTCTCTCTCTCTCTCTCTCTCTTCTCTCTCTCTCTCTCTCTCTCTCTCTCTCTCTCTCTCTCTCTGTGTATGTGTGCGTGCGTGTGTCTACTAATTTAAAATTGGGTACAAGTCTTCATATGAAGGCATCTTGGAGGAAGCTAAGTAGAAGACACTAGTGGACAACAAACAAACTTACATGTGTATAAAGATAAAACTGAATTCACTAAAGTTACTTAGTTTCTGTACTACTTTCTTCAATAATAAAGTGGTGATAATTTTATTTTGTAAGGTTATTGTAAAGATAACACAGAAATATCTCTTGACAGATCCCTAAAACAGAGAAAATGTCCTTCTTCAATACAATTTTAGAAAAATCTGGAGAAAAATAATTCTGTTTACTTCTAAGTGATGAGGTAATTCCAAAGACAAATAGGTTGAAGCAGGAATGATCCAGCCTTCTATTATTCCATTTTCCTAATTTGATATGTGATGTTTACTGTGTTGTTTGAAAATGTGTATTTATTAACATGCAGATTTTGATGATCTATTAACCATTACCAGGCAATCAACTTTATTGAACTGTGGAGAAAAGCAGATATCACTGGATTCTCTATAAAGGGTATAGTAAATCCAGTAGCTGTGTAATTAACTCATAATTATGTAAGCAATAAAGGCTTAATTATAAAATTATTAATATGTTCAAATTATGAGGAATTTTCTGGCATTTAATTAACATTTACCAAGGCAAGCTACAGCAAATTAAATATCAATTAATAAAAATAGTGACATTTATTTAGATACTCTATTAGTTGTTACAATTATTAACTTGTTATCTCTGGCTTTTAAAATTCCGATTAAGTGCCTAAATATTCCCTATAAATTTTATGTGTTAAAATCTAATTATATTAGTGTCCTGCAATTCTAAATTGATGACGCAGCATCACTCATAATAAGCTTCAAGCCTCTCTTAAGTGCCAATTGATG
This sequence comes from Cricetomys ansorgei, assembly GCA_026225945.1. Taxonomy (NCBI): domain Eukaryota; kingdom Metazoa; phylum Chordata; class Mammalia; order Rodentia; family Nesomyidae; genus Cricetomys; species Cricetomys ansorgei. The sequence continues at coordinate 1,470,977 of JAMJFZ010000185.1, read as the reverse complement.
CATAATTGACATGCGCTGGTTAATAGAGCCAAATAAACGCATGATAATGACGCAACCATAAATAGTCTTCCTCTAATTCTTAACAAAACCTCACCTTTAAATTATGTTAAACCTATGGAGCTATCTTTGTTTTCAGTCAATGGATTGATATTACTCCTCTGTGGTTGTTGTATTATTTTGACCCAGATCTATGACTCAGAAAATATGTATTGAAACACAAAGTTAGCTAGTTATTTCAAATATATCCATATTAATTCGAGTTGGCATGTCTTAATCATCTCAATATCTTTTGGAAATTCACGTATAATACCGGATTCTAATCCATCACTAACTCCGATTGCCAACAGATATGAAAAGGTATCCAGTGAGTACATTCATCATGAGCTACGCCTTTACTCATGTATCATTGCTTCAGTATCAGGCACATTGTCTCAAAAATGAGTTTTTTCATCTATAATGTCCTAGTGCCAAACACAGTATAAGAAATTGTAGTAGAGTATTAATAGAAATGATAAGAGCCTTATAAAAGGGAATCTGGCTCATTTAAAAAGTGTAAAGAAAGTTAAGTCAGAAAAGCTACCCCATGTGACTGAGTAAAATAACCTGTTTTTCTGTTTGTTTTTGAGATTGTAACTTCTTCCTTCTCATTTCTCCCTCCAAGCCCTCCTGAACACTGCTTCCTGCTCTCCCTCAAATTCGTGCCCTTCTTTATCACCAATTGTCAGTGCATTCATGCATTTTGTTCAGTCTGCGTAGTGTTACTTGCATAGGTGTTTTCAGGGCTGACCGCTTGGCATTTGACAACCAGTTGGTGTGCTCTTCCCTGCGGAGAGCCATCTCTTTAACTCCCAGCTTTCCACAACTGCCTGCAGTTAAGGCCTCCTGCGCTTTCTCCTTTACAGCTTGACATGCTCATTGGTATCACGCTTGTTCAGCTCATCATTTAGGCAGTCAATGGTGAGACTTTATGGGTGTAGCTTCTGATGTTAGTAGAAGATACAATCTCACTTCAAACTCCCTGGTGCTCTGATCTTATCATTGTTCACCCATCTCTTCAGCAATGTTCCCTGAGCCTTAGGTGTTTTGTAGATGTTTCCATTCACACTGGGCTCCACAACTCTGCCTATTGGTTGGTTGTGGTTTTCTATAGTCGTTGCCTTATTTTGCATGGAGAACTTTCCTTGATGAGGAGTGAATACTATACTTACTTGTGGGTAAAAAGGTAAATTTTTATCAATTATTGCTAGGGATTATGCTAGTTTAGTAAATTAGTGGTTGTTGATTCTCCTCCAATAACCATGATTACATTAGCACTGAGTAGTAGCTAGGTTTCCAGTATCAAACATAATATCCCTCTTGTTGATCTGGCTGGCCTTAAGTTCAGTTATAGAGCATTTTGTTACAGGAAAGGTAAGTGTGTCCTGCTTGTCATTGATGTGTTTGAGAGACGTCACAGCTAGACAGGGCTGTTGGTTACCTTCGTCCTTTGGAAGACTGCTTGGTACCTTCTGTACCATGGAAGCTGTGTTTTATTTATTTATTTAATTTGTTTGTTTGTTTGTTTTTATGGTGTTTGATACAGGATTTCTCTGCTATATCTCTGGCTGTCCTGGAATTCACTCTGTAGATCAGGCTGGCTTGTAATGCCCAGAGATTTGCCTGCATCTGCCTCCTGAGTACTGGGATTAAAGGTATGTGCCACCAGTGCCCAGAAGAAGCTAGTTTGTCAGTAGGGGGCACTCAGGACAGTTCCACCACAGAGGTTTCTAGGCCCTGCTTCTAAAGTAGTCAGTGTCTCCAGCAATGGGGGATAACGAAGGGCAACAGTGATAGGCTTAATGCTTTGGGAGTGTCTTAGATAGCCTTGGCCAACAATTCAAAAGAAGTCTTCTCATGTCTGGTATTAGAGACTGTTGTTAGTTAGGTGAACTTTTGAAGGGAGTATTGTCAATCCTGATTGGAAAAGTCCACTAAACCTATATATGTATATTTAACACCATATTCTGTACATTATAGTTTTAAAGAGTAAATAGTCAATAATTTGATTTATTGTGGCATTTTCAGATATTTGATATTTTACCCATTCTTCTTTTCCTGTATTTATCTCCATACCTGTCCCAATGACGAATCCCTTTTCCATTTCCCCCATCAGACTACTTGTACGCTGCTATTCTGCTTTATACTCATCCAACTTCTTCTGTACTTACCTCTTTCCCCTTTATAAAGGAGACCCTATCTTCCCATTTACCTGATTAGATCCATTGTACCCTGCTATTCCCTTCTCTATTGCTCCTCAACCACCTAACCTGACAATGAACCTCTTTACTTTCCTGGTTTCTGTAGTTATTACAGACTATGTTTGCACATCTAAAGACTTGGAGGTAGGAGCCTCCAGTAAGGAGGAGCATTATTTGACATTCTGGGTCTGGGTGACCTCAATCAATATGATCTTTTCTACTTCTACCAATTTACCAGCAACGTTTGTGGTTTCATTTTTTTCTTTAAAACTGAGTGGTGTTACATAGTGTACACGAACCTTTCATTAACCAATCATTGATTGTAGAACATTTAGTTTGTTTCCATTTCCTAGTTACTGTGAGCAGAGCAGCAAGGAAGATGGCTAAGTAATATATCAAAAAACATCATCCCTAGCAATTAGGAAAAATGCCAATCAAATCAACTTTGAAATTTTATCTTACCCAGGTCTGAATGGCAAATATCTATGGAACAATGGACAGGAAAATCCAGTGGAGATGTGAGAAAAGAGAAACTCTCATTCACTGTGAGACTTCAAACATGCTCTGTCACTATGGAAAGCTGTGCAAATAATTCTTTAAAAGTTACAAGCAAATCTACCATGATATCTACCAGCAATATCACTCCTTAGCAAATGACTCTACATGCTACTCTTCAGAAACCTTTACTTTTGGATACCCATTTTTTTCATGATATATATTGTTGCATTTTTAACCTGAAAGCAAGTTCACTTACCACACACATTGAAATTGCATGCACACAAAATTTTTAAATAAACAAACATAAGTAAGTAACTAAGTAAATAAATAAAAGAAACAGAGGAAGACACACTTATAATTAGCAACACGGAAGCAGGAGTGGGAAGAATGTAAGAGCAGGAGGACTGGGGGCAGTGCTGGGAAGGCTGTCCCGAGGAGGAGGTACGGCTGCTGCACACATGCACAATGACTATGTCTAACTTGAATCTTGCACAAGAATGAGCTATAAAATATCCATTGTTTACTGGGAGGGGCTACAAAAGCCCCTCCCCTACATTAGGAGGTATCTGCAATGGGCAGACTCTGGGAACAGGGTCCTTTTCATATAGAAGTGTGGCCAATGATAAACTCCCAAGTTAAAAACGGATATACCTGTGCCCACGTGCATACAGAAAATGCTGAAAGGATTCAGCTGGCTCAAGATAAAAAAAATTAACAAAATTCTTACTCCATTATTTTATTCCTAAATTTCAGAGAATATGATAAGTGTTAGTCAGAAATGATTAGTTTTTATGATTAACATGAAATTAAGGTTAAGTATTCATTGTTTAAATCTCTGACAAGTTATATGCACCAAATTTTTGTGTGAAAGAGAATATGTTCACCATTTTCATTTAATCAAACAGTAACGAATAATGACCCCAAGGATAACAATAAAAAATATGTGTAGGTTTCAGAATCTGGCTATGAAAGTTGCAGAAATACTACAAATATAGCAGACACTGACCAAAATGCTATCATATTAGAAAATACACACGGCTTATGTTAATGAGGTTATACTTTAAAATACAATCTGTATTTAGATACAATTTAGGTATATCATGATGTATTTAAATGTGTGAGAAATATATTTGAATTTTAAATTGCTAAGAAGAGATCATGTACATGACCACTAAGTAGAGAATTCTATCAAAGCATCCATAATAGTCTTTACAAAGTGTGTCTTTATTTCTATTTATTATACCTGAAGTTTGTAGATTGTGATTCTCATCAAAGACAAACGTGGTTTTGTTTTGTTTTTTCCCTAAATATATTATAATGAATTTTTAATTAAAATTTCAAACTAAACTTATTATCTTTATCTTATTCCAAACAGAGCCATTCTTAAACTGCTAGTTATATCTATATAGTTAGTTAGTTAGTTAGCTAGTTAGTTAGATAGTTTTGGGTTTTTTGTTTTTTGTTTCAAGACAGGGCTTCTCTGTCGCAACTCTGGCTGTCCTGGAACTCACTCTGTAGACCAGGCTGGCCTCGAACTCACAGAGATCTGCCTGCCTCTTCCTCCCAAGTCCTGGGATTAAAGGCAGCACCACCACCGCCCTGCTGCTAGTTATTTTTATTCAACTTTATGGCCATGTAGTGTGAAATATATCTTAATAAATCATACATATGAAAGATTATTTTAAAATCAGTTATAGTTCATAAACACATCATTAAAGTACATAAAACATTATGTAGCATTCGCCATATTATTATCAAGGAATGTTCATATAATGCCTACTAGAGCAAAAAAGGCAAATATTGTTAGAATTTTAGGCAGATCCTAATGACTTTGAAATTCAATTCTTGGTTTCCTCATGCAGTCAGAAGTTGTTTTGAAGAAATTATTTCTTGTTGTTTTATATTGATATATTGTCTGAATGCACATTTTGAAACAACAGTATGTGCTTTCTGTATATAAGCCTTTGTATAAATCATAATATATATTCTTTTGTCTATACTTATTCAAGTTGTGCTTAAATTTTATCCATTTGTACATTGAATCACTGTTTCAATACTCTAAGACTAAACAATTCATTCATCTGTTCTATTGTCTGTGATGATTTGTCCATTGTTTGGTTGTTGTAAGCACTGCTCTCTGCAAACACTCTTATGCCTGTTGATGTGCAAGCATGTTTGGAGTGAGAGGCATTACTGGGTCAGTAGGTATATTCCATGTTAACAAATTTTTCAGTACAATTCTCTCAAGTGACTTGACCAATTTATACCACAAATAGAAATGCACATAAATTTCCATTGCTCTCCATCTGTGATTAACTGTGGAACTGTGTATTGTTTTTACTTCACCTATTCACTATTTGCTGTGCAGTTGTAGGTAATATTCATTTATTTAATGAATAAACATTATGAAAAAAAAGCATCTTTCAAGAACCCTCTCCACTGGAAAATTCTAATTTGTGATGGGCTTATACAAGACTTGATCCAGATGTTTTCATTTCTTACACTTAAAATTTTGTAGAGATTCATTATGTGTATCTTGGTACAGAAACTTATTAGAAGAACACATTCTATACCTCTTACAGTATTTGGCTTACATTTTATATCATTAGTGTATGTTAAATGATTTTATATCTGACTGAAGTTTAATCATCAAATATTTCTAGATGATGAATTAATATGTCTTTACCTATAACCATTTTTTTTTTACTTTTCTTCTTTAAATGTACGTAATAACAATAAATTAATTTTATCTGTGGCATTAGTTGTGTCATCATTCCTTTGTTCAAAATACACACACACGTAGGCAGAACTCCTTCATATACACATACTCACATAGGCTTATAAAAAAACATACACATACACACAAACACATTCATATATATATATATATATATATATATATATATATATATATATATATGCACAGACCAATATATAAGCATTCACACGGAGAAACACACACACACACACACACACATACACACAAGTTCTTCCTATATCAAATAATTTTTAAAATATTCCATTGTCTTACTTAATTAGAATAAGACTGGGAATTTCACAAATAACAAATTCATCAAATACTGAATATGATTTCTAAAAGTTTATGGTTTTAAATCCCACAGTTTTCAATTACATTGTACATTTTTAGTAATAGAAATTTCATTTAGTCTTTGAAATGTACTCTTAATTATATTTTGTGTATTTCATAGAATTAGAATATATATTATATATACATATATATATATATATATATATATATATATGAAGACTGAAATTTTTTCTGCTCCTTTTTAACAATTGGCTTGTATCATATGAAGCGAATAAATTAACTTTTAGTGAGAGAAGCTTGTCATGGAGTTTAGATTTTCTATATGTGCAAGTTTATCTTACAAATAATGAAAAATCCAAATATTTCCTTCCTCTTCATAAATGTAATTTTCCTTGCGTTAATCTGTAACACACACACACACACACACACACACACACACACACACACACGCACGCGTGCATCTGAGAGTATTTTCCCCCAAATATGAGTTTGACAAATGTGTGTACTTTCCTCTTTTTATCTGTTATGATGCTAAAAATTTAGCTATAGCAATTGAAAGAGAGCAACACATGAAAGATATAAAACTAGGAACAGAAAAAGTAAACTGTCTTTATTTGCATTTTGCACATAGCATGATTTTAAACTTAAAAGCCGTCATATATTAGAGAATTCCAAGATACCGTAATTACTTAGAGCGATACTGGATATTGTGTAGCCCTCACACATACCATTTATAAATTTTCGAGGGAAAAAAAAACAGAAAACAATAAATCTCACTCATAATAGATCTAGAAAAATTAAATATGTAGAAATATTTAACTTGTTTATGTTTTCTTATTCTCTTAGGGGCCTGTTTTTTTTCTCATCAGAGAAAGAAAGGAAGTAAATCCAGATGGAAGTAAGTGGGGAGCTACTGGTAGTAGTAAAGAAAAGGGAAACTGTAATCAGGATATACGGTATGAGAAAAGAATCTATTTTTAATAAAAGTAGAAAAAAGAATATCAGCAACAAGTCAAAAAATAGAAGATATGAACACCACCAAAGAAGCAAAATAGTGTACAATGAAAACTTCAAGACATTTAAAAAGAAAACCATTCAAAATATTAGAAATTAGAAATGTCTTTAATGCTCTGGACTAGGCTGAATTGTTATAATAAACATGTGATATGCTACCAAAAATTAGTACTATATTATATTATGCTATACTATACTACACTACACTATACTACACTACCCTATACTATACTATACTACCCTATACTATACTACACTACACTACCCTATACTATACTACACTACCCTATACTATACTACCCTATACTATACTATACTACCCTATACTATACTACACTACCCTATACTATACTATACTACCCTATACTATACTACACTACCCTATACTATACTACAATACCCTATACTATACTATACTACCCTATACTATACTACACTACCCTATACTATACTACACTACCCTATACTACACTACCCTATACTATACTACCCTATACTATACTATACTACCTTATACTATACTACACTACACTACCCTATACTATACTATACTACCCTATACTATACTACACTACCCTATACTATACTACACTACCCTATACTATACTATACTATACTATACCATACTACAAAATTACTACAAATACTATACTACCAAAATCAATCTAGAGATTCAATGCAATACCTATCAAAATTCTAGTATCATACACAGATCCAAGAATCCAAATGGAACAACAATAACAACAAGAGACTATGGGTCGTCAAAGCAATGATGAAGAGTGAGAACAGAGCTGGAAACATCACAGTACCTGATTTCAATTTATACTGTAACTGTAATGACAGAGCTAGTCCAAGTGGCAGAAAAACGGGTAGTGTGGTGATTTGGATGAGAAGAGTACCCACAGGCTCATATATTCAAATAATCAGTCTCTGGTTGTTGAGACAGTTTGGGAAAGATTAGGAGGTGTGGCCATGTTGAAGGAGGTATGTCACTAAGGATGGATTTTGAGATTAAAAATGTCCATGAAATCCCTAGTAGCTTTCTCTACCCCCACCATGTGTTTATAAATCAGACGTGAGCTCTCAGCCTCCGCTCCAGTGCCATGCCTGCCTGTATTCCCCGTGGTGATTATAGGCTCTAATCTTCCAGGACGCTCATTCCCCAAAGTAAATACACTTTCACACATTGCCTAGGTCATGATACTTTGTCATGACAATAGAAAACGAATCGAAATGGGTAGTTACGTCAACAGAATACTGTGGAGCACAAGGGAATAAACTGGAATAGGTATAGCAACCTAATTTTGTCAAAACTGACAAATAAGTAAGGCTTGAAAGGTAGCCTATTCAACAAACACTGGACACACATCTGCTGAGGAAGATAAACAGATCCACGTCTTTCACTGTGTACAAAAGTTAAGTTGAAGCAGATCAAAAGCCATAACTGAAACCTTGAAATCGCTGAAGAGTAGAGAATATTATTCAGGGTATTGGGGTAATCAACAATTTTCTGGAAGTAATGTAGCACAGGAAGTAGTCCTCCAAACAAATGGATAGGATTACATGAATCAAAAAATAGTTTCTGCATAGCACAGGGAACTGCGAAGTAAACATTGCCCATGAGATAAGATAAAATCTTTGCCAGCAATCTCAGAAGAAAGGCTCGTACCCAGAATTTACAAAGAACTTCAGAAGTTAAGTACATCCACCCTCAGTTCATACTGCCAGCCAATAAATGGTGTAATGAAATGAATGGACACTTCTCAAAGTAAGAAACACAAATTGCCAATAAATATTTTGAAAAGGAGTTCCACATGCTTAGTTAGCAAGAAATGCAAATTTAAATTACTTTGACATATCACATAGCCCAGTCGGAATGGCTGTCATCAGGGACCTGACGCCAAACTGGAGAGGATCCAGGGGAAAAGAAATTCTCCATTTACTGCTGGTAGGAGTGGAAATTAATATATCCATTACGCAAATCAGTTTGGGGTTTCTCAAAAAAAATTAAAAGTTGCAAAAACCATATGATCCAATTAAACTATTTCCAGATATAAGTTCAAAGAATTCTATATTCTATCACAGAGATACTTGCATGGCTATCTACAATTAATGTTGCTTTATTGAGGACAGCAAGGAAATGGAAATGGCCTACGTCCATTAACAGATGGATGGGTAAAGCAAATGTGGTACATATACGGAATGGAATAATATCCATAGTCACAAACGAAAGGCTTTCCTTGTGGACTTATTTTAAAATCTAGTTTGTTTGTTTTTTAATAGCAAAACACTTTACACGGTGAGTAGAAATTTTGTTCTAAATTATTAAAGAAATCTGATTCAAACGTGGACAAGAGCCAGAGTAGGGTCTCTCCACCAAGCCTGATGACTGGAACTCTATGTTAGGGACCCACGAGACCGATCAGCACTGACTCCTGCAAGTTGTTCCACGACCTGCACAGACACAATAATATGGCATGACGGAAAGCACACATGTAAGTACGTCCACACGCATGCACGCGCACACATGTAAGTACACACACATATACACACACACACACAAATAAATGAAAAATACTTAGTTAAAATAGACTAAAAAATTAATATGCATCATTATGTTCTTCCCATAAAATAATATTTATTTGGATGGATAAAACTGTACAAAATGCAACTGAGATAAAAATTTTAAAATATTTTTCTGTCCTTATTTTGCTTTTCACTAAGTTGTACTAAGGAAAGTAAAGTTTAAAGGGTTGAACAGATAAAATCACTTTTTCCGAAGCATTTTGACCTAAACATGTGGCAAAAAGCCTTTAATCACGAGTCGTCTTTTTGGTCCCTAGAATCTGAGCAGCAACCCTGAGGGCCCTATGTGTAATTCTTTAGTGAGAAAATTGCTCGATAGCTGGAAACTTTAATTCACTGACTTGAGAGCACAGATCTTTTGTAAATTATACCCAGGCCACGGTGCAGGCCACTGTCCACACTGGGTACAGAGGCCCTGGCCACTGAGGACCGGACATTTACACACCACCGCGAGCAGCTGTGCAGCACACTGGTTTCCAAGGCTCACATTCGCCCTGTGCTAATCCCTGCGTATCTGCAAATTGTTATGATCACTGCTCAGAAACCGCATCAGTTGCAGCTGCGGAGATTCTGAAAATGCTTCCGACTTGCGGTAACTGGAACAACAGCACAGACATGACAACTGTCTGGCACCCCTGACGGCTGCTCCTCCCCTCCGTTGCACCAGTCAAACACAGGGCAGGGTGAGGGAGAACATGGAGCCAAGTGACTCAGGAAGCATTTACTTCTTAGTTCTCAACACTCTAATTTCCTACTCTCTTCTTTATGGCTTTTCAAATACTAACCAACGAGCAAACAGAATTGAGAAAAGAGATGTCAATAACCTCTAAGTTCCAAGTGATATGCGGCTCCTTAAACCAGAGCCAACAGAAATCTTCCTAAAAAATCCTCCTCTCATATGATGTGAAATTGCTACAAAATAACCATGCTGGATGTCTCTCTGGATAGTGACACACGGATACAACCCTTGGTCTTCTTACCCCTCCCACGGCTCTGCCATGCTTGCTGTCTTGACCTGCCGTCTTCTCCTTACTAGAAGACTACAGACTTTCGGTCTCCAGCCCTCTTTCCCAGTGCTGTAGTGCTCTCTCCACTCCTGTACCTCATACAGTGTCCTGCAAAGTTTCTCTACTGAAGACTACTTCAGTAACGGATGTCTACAAATTTACTATGGATAATCCAGGGAAAAAAATGAATATCGTTTTCCCGGATTTTTTAATTATTTTTATGGCTTACTTGAGAATTTCATACTTTATATTTTGATCATGTTCACTCCCTCCCCAAACTCCTTCCATATCTACCCCGACTTCCCTAGCTACTCTAGTTTGTGTCCTTGATATATTTTTTTAAAAATCCATTGATCCAATTTGTATTGTCCATACACTCTTGGGTCTGTTGCTGCCTTAGCACTGCCTGTAACTCTGGCTTCAACCTTCTCCTGGCATATGCATGTCATATCCACCCAGAGACATATGAACACACAAGTACACACATAGAATTATTTTATGTCTATTTTTTTATTTTATGTGCATGGCTGTTTTGACTGTATGTGTGTATGTACACCATGTGCATGTCTGGTGCTTTCAGAAGCCAGAAGAAGCAGTTGCATACCCTGTAATTGGAGTTACAGATGGTTGTGAGTTGCCATGTTGGTGCTGGGAATCCAGCCCAGGTCTCCTGCAGGCACATTCAGTACTCAACACTGTTGAACCATCTTTCCAGCCCCTATGTAAAATTATCTTTTAATACTATTAAATTTGATTTTAAATTTTTTGTGTGCTCAAAGAGGCCATTGTCTTCTCGTGGGTTTCATTCTGGCTACTTTTCAATTGTCTTAATACTATGTTTCTTATCTCATTGCTGATATTTGCTACTTTCCAAAAGTTTTCATCATAATTTTCCATAAATCACATATTCTATTGGTTCACTTATTTTTCTCAATTATAGTACAAAATTAATATGATTTAATTTGAACATTCTTCACTAAGTACAAAATTTGAGTCATACATTAACAGTTTATTTTGCCTGAGTTGACTCTGTTTTCTTTCCTTGTTACTAAGATCTATAATTTTTCATATCTCATAATTTAATGCTTGAGAATTCTACCTTGACGTATGTTGTGAGCTGAAGAAACTATTGGCTTGATTTAGGTAATCATGTTACAGTACATGCAGACACACACAGTATTTTAAATATGGGTCAATTTTTTTTAACAATATCTCAACTCATGAAAGCTGGGAGAAGGAGAATATGTCTACCAGATTAAGAACATGCAGATTGGTTGTTCAGTGCCAGTCAGCCCTAAAATATACATACAAGTATTTCCTGCACTGAGATAATAAGTATTATAATAATACTTATAATTCTTAATAATAAGTATTATTGTATTCAAAAAGTATTGTATTAAAAAAAATGTCCGTGAATATGCAAGCAAGGAACGGGTGATATATTGGAGAGTTTAGAGGGAGTAAAAGGAAGGAAGAATTATTGTGATTATATTCTAATCTAAAAACTAAATAAATAAAACCTGAAAGACTTGATTGGCAGAGGCATTACTGAATATATGTTTACCTAGTACTTCAGCAAGCGTCAGCAGCATTGGGAACTACGGAAGCATAACAAAGTAAAACAGATTAAGACCTTCCATATCACTAAAATTACTTGAATGTCTGCTAAAACTACACATAAGATGACAGTCAAAATTAGTACAGAAGAGGTGGACTCATCTTTATTTATACATTGATATAATTGTGGACTTTGGAGCTCAAGCGAATTAATTAAAGTCCAAGCGATACTATAGTTCAACAAAGGTGCTACACACAATGCTGGTAAGTAGTAAAACTAACACAGTATCTTTTAAAACAAAAATATGAAAGACCTTAGTATTCATTAAGAAATATATGAGATATGTATGTAAGAATAAAGCTCTGAATGCTACCAAAGGTCACAAAAGCAAAACAAGCATTAAAACGTCATGCTTGCTAGGGTAAAGCTGCCTGGTCATTTGATCCCAGCTTACAGTGGGTGATTTTTAATTAAATATTCATCCCATGGTAACCAGACATTTTCTCACCAATAATGAACATTTGCTATGACAACTCTACATCACACTAACAGAGCAATACATTTCAGAAAATAGTAGGGTAAAAATCAGGCAACAGCAAGTGTTCTCTGTGTTGTCAGGGCATAGAAGAATAGATACAACTACTTTAACCTGAAGGGTGAACTGTAGTTGTGTGGTTATAATAATACCAAACATCCGTATCTAACAGCAAGAACTTACAATAGGAGAATAAGGGTGTTGTTTCCATAACTGTTGGAGAAAACAAACAGCTCAAATGCACTTGTCTCTCTCCTATGATAAGCAAGTTTTTGCAGCCTAATTTTACAAATTCATTTAGAGTACTGTATCTACTGATATAAAATAAAAAAAAAATTGGCATTTGCTTGCAAGGTTAATTAACTGTACCTCACAAAGGTATTCATCTTTTTGTATAAATAATGTCTGGATATAGTGGCTACATGTTTGGGTAATGCTAATACAGCGTTTTTCTTTTTCTGGAATCCTGGATAGAAATGTTTCTGTGGTTCTGCTTTTACAGGGGAATTTATTGTATTAGGCCACAGCTGTAAATTTTTTTCCCTCCAATCCTATAAATTTCTTCTAAATGTTTAATGGTTTATAACTGTAATTATTCTTGTGTGCCAACATTAAACTTTAAAAAGTTTAATTTGGAGACTATTCGGAGAAACTCATCTTTTTTACAGCCTCATAAATAGTCCTTTGATGAAATGAGCGGAGGCTCTGTGTCTGCCCCGGGTGAATACAAATGATACCACATAGACTCTACAGGAGGAGACGGAGCGCATGCGCTGATGTCTGTAGCGATCAGCCAGTACAAGGGCAATGAGACATGTTCGGGAATGGGAGGGGGAGTGATTAGCACAGGATATAGTTTTGCCTCCTTTTCTGTGTTGCCTTTATCCTCGTTTGTTCCTTCTTCCCTGTAGTATAAAATACTTGAAAATTTTCTAACAGTTCTTACAAACAGTACAGTATAGCTGTAGTCACCATGGGATACTTAAATTGCTATTTCAGAAAATATAGATACCATCTTACATTTAATCAACTGATAGAACTATTTTGAATACTGTGCAATGGACAGTACATAGCTCTGAATAGACTGATGAGACCCCCTTAAATTCTTGCATCCTGTTTCAGAATTAATATTTTAGTGGCACTACCAGCTATGGAGGATGAGCAAGCATAAATATCTTATATGAATTGTGTCACAAAGAGTACTTCCAGATAGGAATCCACAAAGAATATTTTTAGGTCAACTTACGACAGATTAGTTATTCATTTATTCACAGTTAATTCGATGGGAAAACAATGAATGTTACCTATCTTCAGGAATGATGCAAACATTAAATGTTTTAAATGTTCAGCGGATGTATTAAAATTCACTATAGTGTTCTATGTAACTCCATATTTTACCACTAAGGAAGGTGTCTTCATTTTGCAAAACTGATATATGAAATGTTTCTAATTATTTAAAATATACTTACATTTTACATTATATATCTGATAAACAATGAAATAAGCAACTTATACCATGTGTATATGTATATGTGTGTGTGTGTGTGTGTGTGTATATATATATATATGAAAATGTATTGTGTAGTTTAGAAATTTTCTCCAATTTTAATAGTAAAATAAACTAAATAAAATATTATAAAATTTTGTAAATAAATAAATAAACTTTGCATCGTTAAAATCACAAATCATCCTGTCCAGAATATTATGTTGTTTTGTTAAGTGTCATTCAAATATGGTCAAAATTTCCTGTTGCACTGAGACCCCTACTATACTTTGATATACAGAATGTAAGATAGTGAATTCAAGCTGTTTTAAAGTATTGGTTTTTGTGGACATTCACTGAAGCAAAAGTTAAAACTAATACAATAGAAATTCAAAACAAATCTAATAAAGCTAAATACGTGCTACCCATAAGACTTAGATTAGAAGGGAGTATTGATGTGACCTTCTTATAAATTAACGATTATAAAACCATTTAAACACAGATGAAAATAAATCGCATTTCTGTTATAAATAAGTAAACCCTGAAAGAACAAAACAAAGTGGTAAAGGTAGAAATTCACAAAGTTGATGAAGAAATGTACAAGATGATAAACAGGTACAGCACATCAGTAAACTGTGGGAAATAAGGCCTTTGCTCTCATCCCCCAAGAGACAATGAAACAACCACAGAAGGAAGAGAACACCTGTGCACTCAAGACTGAACTCCAGAATCCAGAAGATCCGTAGGCGGCACAGGAGCAGGTGTGTTTCTCTTTATTCCTCCATACGAATGGTTTGTTCCTTTAGGATGCTTCTCTGTCTTCTCCTCACATGCTATTCTGGCTCAAACACTTCTCCAAGATGACTGGTTCAGCCTTTTGAACCGGCTGTCTGTTTCCTGACTAATTCGTGTTGACTCTGGCTGACTGCTGCAACATCTCTAACTGAATTGCTCTGCTAGGCTTCAAATGGTCTCTCCCTGTGAAGTGACTCTGCCGAACTGCCTTTGTCTCTCTGTCTCATACTGCCTGACTTTATGAGATGAGAGCCTGTTCTTATATCATGAGAGTTAAGCATGTCCTCACTGACTCACTCTGCTAATTCTTCCTCTGATTCATTACTTTTCCCTCTCTTCACTGGGCTTCATCTCAGACATACTTCCTCACTGACTCTGACTCCTTCTGAACTCTGCTTTCTGCTTTCTTCTTTGTTTCTATTTGCTTCTGTCTTGGGGATTAAAGTTGTATGCTATTACTGTCTTCTGAATACTGGGATTAAAGGTGTGTACTAATATTCTTTCTACCCTAGAGCAGCCATGCTGCTGGATTAAAAGATTAAATATTCCTCCACAATATATTATTGGTATCATTTGTCACTTTATTTTATTATGGAGTTCTGTTATGAGTTGTTCCCTGAACACATGTCCTGTCTCATACATAATACAATAGCAGAAAAAAATCAAAGTCCAGTTCATTTTCTATAATACTATAAAATTTACATATAAATATTTGTAGAAATACAAAATTATAGTGATTAAATAATATTCACTTGACAGAAAATTAGTTTCGGTTTAATCACATCTCGTCATTTAAGTTCACGTAGCACTTATTACAGAAAATTGATTAGTAAATATGTCAATATTTAGCTAGTACACAGCTTAGACTCCAAATTATGTTTTAATGATGTTAGATACATTATGTTTATCTATTTAATAGATAGACAATGCTGAGATAATTCTGACATTTAGGATATTGATTTTATATTATATTGTTAGCAGAAGGCATTTGCAGAGGATTTATAGCTGTGTAGTGAATGTATATAGGAATATGTGTCTTTTAAGAAATCATCAAAGTATCTAGTTAACCTCAGTAATGTTCTTCTTAAATTTCAATTTAATGCCTAATTAAATGTTTTTGGAGCAAATCATTTGAGTTGTAACCATATACAGATAAATGTAATTAAAGAAGAAAGATAGATCTGAATTGTTTTTGTCAAGAGTAAACATCAAGGTCTCAATTTGTTTCCTCAAATGTTCTATTGGATAATAAATATTAAAAATCTCAAATTATTGAACAAGTATTTTATTCATAGAATGAACTTTATATATTGGTATAAGGGAAGCTTTACAGGTGGTAAACAACCTAAAAAAAGAATGATTGAATTAATCAGGATGTGTAGAAGTGACACACACATTAAATTTTTTTAAAAATATATCTATTTCACTATTACAATAACTCTAAATAGTATCTGTCTAACACTAATTCTCAAAGAACAGGAAATCTTATAGTCCTTATCACAAATTTTACTAAATGTTGTTGACAATTTCTTAAGTGTACTTATGAAAGCAAATACTGGGGTGTAGGGGCTCTCTGGCATTGTTCGTGGATGTGTAGGAAATTCAGAGTTTAATACCAAACAATGTGATTTCAGTAATATGTCAAAGCAAACATTTCACTCATTATCTATTTAGAACAAGAAGCAATGATACAGCAATTATTCAGTACATGTATACAAGCTACTCTTTGTTTATTAAAACATTTTAAGATAACAGGCATATAGAAACTTCTCATTTCTCATAAGTAAGTGCTTATGAAAACAAAGTATGAAAGCATAGTAATATATTGAAATGCATGCAAAGACATACAAATGAAAAATTGCTCAGAGAAGCTGGAAAAGATTTTAAATGAATGAAGAGAAAATGTTTAACGTAAGTTGAATTTTTACTTGTTCTTGGAAACTTCTGCAGTACTGAGTTAGTCAAATGAATAATTAGAAACACCCCAACAAAGCAGAGGTACAGCCATGGAAATAAATGTCTTCAAATTAGGAAATAACAGGCTTCATGTTTAGATAAGTCCAAGAAGAAAAACAAATACAAAATGGTCAAATTTCAGCATTGACTGTTGCAAGAGTGAATTGAATATCATGCTTTTGTGAGTTGTTGAGATGTTTATTTAAACAGATATTATCATAATTAAGAAAAGAAAGTAAGATTAGTCTACTATATTTCTTTTTTTGCATGACATGTACTCTTTAATATGTTTAATAGAAAACTAAAAGATCAAATGTTTCATTAGAAAACAAAGTCTGAGGAAAATGAGCAACCACCTCAGATGAATTCTGAGGTATCAAATATTAGACAATGACCTCTTCAATACATACTGTGTAAAGGAATATTTGTGTGCCTTTCAATGAAAATGAATGCAATTTTTATTTGCATAATTCCTCTAAGTATAACATTTCAATATTGTCTTTAAGCCCCCACTGGTTTTATGGTGTAACTTGTTCTTCCATTTGGTGAAGTGACCTGAAATCCTGTTGCAATTTACATCACTGACCTCCTGTGTTAGACGTCACCTTAGAATAAGAGAAGAATGCGGGCAGTGGTCTCCAAGAAAGATAAGTACTGAGGCAGTGAAGGAGTATTTATCTTTTAGTTATGATGCGGAATTATGAATGACTTAAGATTCGGGCTAAACTAGCATGAGCTTCTTTGATATGACTGAACACTGAGTGCAGAGGTTGTGTGGAAGGCACAGAGACAGACTGTCTTCACTGCAACAGAATTTTCTGCCCCAGGTGTTTGTCAGCAGCACGTGTACCTATCCATTCTGTATCCTGAGAGCTTTTCCTGGCCTATCCAAGACATTCAGCAGCTTTGATATGCCAACTTGTATTGGAACTGCATGCTAAAATGCAGCTATCTTTCCCAGGAGTTCCATTGACAATGTCACCCAGTTTCGTTGATACAGAAAAATGTACGCGTGTCCTCTTGGTTAGTAATGCAATGCTCTCATGGCCTCTAAGACGGCTCTATTCCTGACCAATTGGTGTAAATGATTGAAAATGAGAAAAGGCTGTTTCCCAGAGACAGCGAGATAGATATCTCAGAGGGGTAGCCTTGGCTAGCTACAATGGATGGCCAGGTAATCTTCCTTCATAGATTCCAGAAAGTTTTCTCTGCACTAGGTGTCCACATCACCCCTCAACCCCATCTTAATTCCAGTTGTTACTCCCCATTCTCCATCCAGCCATCCCTTCTACCCTACCTGATACCTCCCTGATGCATCCCCACCCAACCCGCTCCACCTGGAAAATCTATTCTATTTCTCTTTCCCAGGAAGATCCATTCACCCCTCCCCAATGCCTAGAGTGCTCCTCTTTCCTAACCTTTCTAGGTCTGAGGAAAGTATCTTGATTATCATTTATTTAACAGCTAAAATCCACTTCTAAGTGAATGCATACCATATTTGTCCCTCTGGCTCTGGGTTACCTCACTCAGGAGGACTTTGTGGTAGTTTCATACATTTGTCTGCAGTGAAGCCACTGGAGAAGTCAGCATGGAAATTGCAGAAAATAGTCTTAGCACACAGTCCAGCTATTCGGTGGATTCTCTACCCAAGGAAGCTACAAGAGCAAGCTGCAAAAATATTTTCATATCCTGTTTATTTCTACTTTATTCTTAATTGTCAAGACAAGAAATTCTCTTCAACGTACCTTAACAAATTAATGTATACAATAATAATAATAATAATAATAATAATAAAACATGCTACAAAATGCAATGGGATTTTATTCAGCCATAAAGAAGAATAAAAGTCTCTCATTTTGAAGAAAACTTGTAGAACTGAGTGTTATCATGTTAACAAAAATAAATTGGCAAAGTAAGGAAGACAAATATGGCATTAAAATGTAAGGGAGACTATGAAAGGAGAGGAAGGGAAAAGAAAATAGCAATATTTTTATGTTCAGTCTAAATTTACTCATATTTATATATGAAAATTAGATGAAACAATGTATCTTTGATAACCTAAAATGTAAATAAAAAATAAAAATCAGTTTTTTAAAGAGCACTACAAAATCTTATAATATTTATTTGAGAAATCTGAAATATATAAATATAAAATCATGCCCATTCATCAAATTTGTGCCACATTGTCCACTGACCACTGAAAAGAAAGTCCTTTGCCCGTTGGCAGCCATGCTCTGCCGGACATCTTTCCTACTCTGGCATTAGTTTCAACCCAAGATTTATCAGGGACTCTAAGGAAACTGCAGCAAATATAATATAGAATTTGGCTCCAGGGCCTCTTCTTTCCAGGATTTTTTAAAAAAAATTTAATTCTAACTATCTTTGGAATCTATTAGAACTCTACTTTTTGTCCTTATACAGCATACATCTTTTTTATAAGTAACTTTTTTTTATTATCCAAGGAATCAGTGTGTTCAAAGCTACTTCATTATATCCATTGGAGGTCCACAGATTTATTTTTGAAAACACACTTTTATGTAATATTTGTGTGTGTATGATAAGCTATCAAGATGATGTGTCTAGATTTTCTTCCCTTTTGACCTAATTAAATTTAACTAGAAAATACATAATTTGAGGAGGCAATAGAGCTTTTGGATTACAAAGATAAATAAACTTTCATCATTGGTAACACTGGCTGCATTACTAAGTACAAATTCTGAAGACAATGCAGTGAAGTCTGTAACGAGGTGATAAAACTATTTTGTCTCCTAATGGAATCCCTACTTAAGTAGTCAAACTCCTCTGAACTCTGCTTCCAACTAGGTCTCAAAACTTAGCTTAAAAATCCCTGAACATATACAACAGTTTCTAATAGTCCACAGGAAAAATGAACTTAAGTACCCTTTGATCTCAAACCGAGGTGCCAAACTGAGCAAACTCAAGGTGCTTAAAAGTCCCTTCTTGATTGTTCAGAACATTGGGTAGTAAGAATCATAATGTCACTGAGTGAAGGCTGTTACAAAGTGAGCTTATCTGCGTTAGCCTGGTCGACCCTGATGACGTTTTTACCCTCTTCTGTAGAAGCTGCAATTTGTATCTTTCAGAAGCCACTCCTTGTAGCAGCAAATTCCTGTTTTTTAGTCTCAATTTAGGGAAAGAGAAATGAAGTATAGAAAGAAATTTTCACCACTTTTGCAAGCTGCCTTGATATAGAATGAGAGAAAGATAGAAATCTTCATAGCCTCTTTTCAGGCTCCCCTAATAAGCTTGAAGCAGATTAGCTGACAGTGAGTCAGACTAGCTTCTCAGCTCACAGTCTGTAAACTCAATCTCTCTAAACTTTGTTCTTCCAAGAATTAACACACTAAAGACAACAACTCCATCAATGAACCACCAACCAACACCCACCCAGGCTCTCAGGGCGTCAGAACTTTTATACCCTAAGCCAATGTCCAAAACAAGCTACACATGCCAAAAGGACAGCATTTAACCAAATTACAGCCACCAGCATCAAGCATTCCAAACCCAACTCGTAAACAACTATACCACACCTGCGGTGGGCACACAAACCTAATCCAAATACCATTTTGCATTTTTAGAGAAAGCAAAATGACAAAATCTTCTTCCAAGTCTTCCATTACAACTCGTGTCTTTCCTACACACCGCTTCTTCCATTCAAGCTTTGAAATAAAAAGTTCACACTTACTTAGAACCTTCCTGTAACAAAACTGATCAAAACATATCCTCATTATTTTCACTAGTATCTAGCTTTGTATATCTTTGATTAAAACCTGAATTCCACCTCTCAGGAGTTCATGCCAGAAGAGACACAAACATCCAGTTTTGACCAGTATTGAGTATCCTTGCATGAGTGCAGCCTGGTACTCTAAACGTGAATGAGTGAGACCTCTTTTGGTTTCTGATACATTCCGTTTTTCAGGCTGGCTTCAAATATTGGCTTCAAGTATGAGAATTACTGACCTGTACAACCATAGCGAACTTTTTCTGTCCGTATATTTTGCCTTACATTTTACTTCTGGTTACATTACTTATCATCAAGGATGAAATTTGTCTATTGTGAAGTCTTTGAAAAGTGAAAGTTTCTTATTCACTGTTGTACTCACAGGCCTTGCTCAATGGCAATAATTATTTATCAAATGGTGTGGTAGCTCATCCCTTCAATTCTAACACTGAAGAAGCAGAGACAGGCAATTCTCTGAGAGTTCCAGGCTGGCCAGAATTATACCATGAGTCTATGTCTCTAAAAACCAACCAACATAGCAAAACAGCCACAAAGTATTTATTGAAGGTAGGATATTAGATAGTTGAGTTAAAATGGGAAAATTTTCTTTCAAACACTGTCTTCAGCTTCTTACTTGGAAAAAAAATTCTAGCTGTCTGTGAGATTAGCTATCCTTTAGGGCAAGTAATGTTTAATATCCACTTGTGAGAATGGTCTTAGAAGGAGTTTGGGGTATGAGAATTAACTTTGGATTAAAAAAATATTTCTTTATATGAAGAAACAGAAACAATACCTAAATTAACATTCTCATCTCCTCTCATAACAGGACCTAGAGGCACACTGGATAAACTTGGAAGATTAACATGAAAACATTTCACCAAAAATATTGTTCAGCACCTCATAGATTAATTTAAATGTAATTTGGAAACATCAGGAAAGAGCTCAGGTTCCTAAGAATAAGTATAGAGATTGCAAAGTATAAGGACACAGGATAACATGCATTGTCAGGAAGTATTTTCTGAAGTTAATCTTGCCGTGTGCAAATACTCTATAACCTACCATGCTTTCTGCTTCTAGTTGTATGCATTTGAACTTCCCTGTACATACTGGCGGCATAGTCTTCTAATTTAGAGGGTGGTGCATGTCTAGGATGACCTTTTTTAAGTATCTTTACCCGCCCCTCCCCCAAGATATATACATTGTTACTTGAGATCTTCCATCTTGCTCTTCCTTCACAGAAATAAATAGAATTAAAGACACGTGAAATCTGAAAGGAAGCAGGTGTTGAGAACTTCCTGGTGTTTTCACCTTGTTCTCTAATTCTGCCGCTGGTAGTAATGGGGTGTGGGTTACTGGTATTTTCTGATAGCTGTGTCTCTGGCATCGGCTCCACGCTCAGAAGTGGGCACAGCTGTCTACAGTGACCCGTGAGCACAGGAAATTGAGTCTTGAACTAAATCACTGGTTCTGGATACCCAAATCAAAGAAATTCAGTATGCTTGGTCAAGAGTACATCAAAAATATTGGATGAGAAGTGCTGAAAAAAAAATCACCATGTGAAAAATAAACTGTTAATTCTTACTGTCTGGTGATCAAGGGTACCCACTAGAGAAACTAGAAGTTTACAGGAGTTTTTGAAACAGTGGGGAAACAAGGCACTCAGTTCAAAACTAAGTGATCTTGGTCACTAAACCTGTAGGAGCTGACTAGTGAATTTTACTAGACATGTACTGAGTCACTCACTTCTGTCACGTGGGGGAACAGGCCAGTCTCACTTGACCACCAACTTCGACCTTTCCACGATGCTGACGGAACAGCTCTCCACGCTACCGCTCCTGAGCGCACAGGCAGAGACAACGTCGTCGGGCCACTCTTTTTACGGCTTTCATAATTACTCACTTTAAGTCAATGAAAGGCATTTTAAAGCCAAAATTTCACTGTACAATTGTACATCTACTGAGCGATACCATCTTCAGGTATTTATTTACTACTTATTAGGTAGCAGTGTCTTTTTCAGCCAATATGGTTTTTAATCCATATATAACTAAAAATTTATTTCCAGTTTAGACAGTATCAAAAACAGTAGTTAGAAATGCCACAGGCAGACACATTTTAGAGCACAGATATATAAACAGCACACATAGGCCCCTAGCTTTTATTTTCTGAGATGCTCCTTTCAGGAGCATGGCTACGATACCGTTATCTCTATGTTATACAAAATGCACCCAAAGAAAAGAAAGGGATTGCAATCGACTCTAAGTAATAGAGCTGTGAGGTTGACAGGATTTAAGCACAGGAAATCTTAGGGTAAAATTCATACTGGAAGCCACAAAATTTTATTTGTATTTTCTGATAGTGAAAAATGATTTGTTATATAAAAAAAAAGATTTTAAAAGAAAATAAATACTAAATTTGCATCTGACTGGTTTAAGACACATTTGTGTCCTCTGTCTGAAATTCTTCCACATCTCCTGCTCCAAATGCAAATCGCATTCCATCTTCCTTTAGCTTGTCTCTACTTAAAACGTGGTAATTTATTCCTTTCCCCTTTGTTCTTAAACTTACCTTATTTTGAATTTATTTTTACTATATATTTACCAAATATAGCATGAAATTCTACTGTGACTTTTGCGGTAAAATGGTTGCCACAGCAATGAAATTAAAACCCTTACTCTGTGAAATACCTTTTGTGTATTCAAGGCACTTACCATCTACTCTAACTAAAACAAAAAAAAAGTTTACTCCTCGCAAAGCTTCATTATTTGATATTTTTACATTACTCTTTGTATCACATACTGTGACCCTTAACTTTGTCAACCTACCTATTTGGAAATTTGAAACTTTTTGTATATTTTTTTTATGATTTCTTACCTTTTTTTAACTAGGTAATTATATATGATTCTCTGCTTTAATTTTTAGTTAACATATAAAATTGTATTCATCTTGTATAACATGAGGTCTTCAATATGTATACATTGTGGTTGTTAAATATAGAGAATTAACAAATGCATGACTGGCAAAATTGCTCATTGTGTTAAGACACAAGCCTGCTGCATTAAGTTAATTCTCTATTTGTCATCCATGTAGCAGAATGAAAGAATCAAATTCACAAGTTGTTGACCCACTAGTTGATATCTGACTAACACACACACACACACACACACACTGTGGCACCCATGTACCAACTATCAAACAAAATAAATAAAGCACCATAAGGTGCTTTCAAGCATGCTAATATCATTCCTAAAGACAAATATTACTCTGACTTGACAACCATGACCTCTTTCCTGATTGATGGATTAAACATGTTTTTGTTCAAATATGACTTTATTACAAGAAATTAACAAAGCATCATGCAAATATATTTATTTCAATATACATAATATATAATATACACTATATAATATATAATTTATAATTTATATATATATAGTGTGTGTGTGTGTGTGTGTGTGTGTGTGTGTGTGTGTGTGTGAAAGAGAGAGAAATATATTGAACTATCATTTCTAGCAGAAGCAGGGCAACAGCAATACCCCCTGCCTAACAGAACTCTCTCTCCTTCTCTCTGCTGTCAGGAGATAAAGAATGAGTGCTCTGTGCCTACCTTTTGCAAATTAGAATTTGCTTTGTATGGAATATTCATTAATGGTTTGTGTTTTCTTGTCCCGAGGCACACATCTCTGTCTGTTTATGCCTTTGGTGAATCAGTTCATTTTTTGCCATTATTTATTATTTGTACTTGTCAGATTTTTAATTATATAATTAAGATGCAATTGGTATTTACTAATAAAAAAATCATCACAGTGTTGTAACACGGCTGTTTTAAATTCATTCTGTGTTTCTTGAAAATAAAATAAAAATTAAAGATCCCAAACTATATGACATATAACCTATTTTTTTCAAGGATAGGTTTAATTTGTTTAGTAAATTAAAGTTGGTACAATATCTATGGAAATATACAAAAAAAAATCAACTCCGGATAAGTCAATGACATTGCCGAAGGTAATGTCTGAAATACAGAATTTTAGGAAAATAAAATTGAGGATAAGCAAGTAGATTTTCCTGTCTCATTTTATGAAAACAGTAATATGGAGAAAGAGTCCTAAATAATTCATGTTTAAACTAAGTATTCCTTCAGAAAACAAAGCTGAGATCTAGAAGATATTTGTCATCTTCCCGGGTTCATTGTCTAGGTACACCATGTGCCAGACCAAGCCTGTTTATTTTATGTGAAGTGAACAAACTAGTAGCTTTCATCATGCAAATCTCCTAAAGAGTTTGTATGCTGATCCTGCTTCTCCCCACGTCTCTCTCTTCCTCCTCTGATTATACCGATATCAGGTCCCAGGAGCCCAGATCCCTTTCATGCCACATGTGATTTACTACCTGTCCCCCTTCCTTAATCATCTATTAAATAACTGCCTTCATATATGTCTTCTTATATTTTGCCTAAAGTATCAGTTTGCCTAGTGGTACTATCCATGGCCAAGTTACCCAAACCTTTAGCATACTGTTCTGAGAAGCATAATTGTAAACACTTATACCAAATTCCATAGGGACAACAGTGATTTTCCACTAAACAAGATTTCTTTTGAAAGAATACTGGTTTACTTTAATCAGGATTCCTTAATAACAAAACATTTAATTGATATACTTGAACCATAGATACATTCACATATCAGGTACTATGAAGATGACTCAGTAAACAATGATATTATCATATCTCTTAATTCTTCAAGGTGAACTTTCCATCATTTTCTTAGAAAATAATACCTTTCCCCATGCTATAAAACAAATTTATTTTTGGTAAATTTCCCTTATGTCTCTTCTTGTGCGTGTGCTGTATCTTGTAGCCAGCCTTATGGCCTTTCCCCCTTTCATGTGAATAAATCTGATGCAGACACAAGCTGGAACAAAGCATTCCCAGTGCTCTCTCTGAAGAATCTGCTGACACCTGAACTGGCTTCTATTGGAATTTGTTTTTGGCTGATCTTTACATGACCTTTGAAATCCTGGCATCTGACCTGCTTTGGGCTTGGACTCCAAGGCTCTGAGCCTGCCTGCTGCAGGGACTTTGTCCTCCCATCTAGTATTTTCTGGACTCCTCCATCTGCCTTAACCCTCTGGAAGCCAAGATGTGATATGATTTCCACCTCCTTGTCAGTCTTCACTTTCTGAGAGACAATATTTGGGAAAAGACAAAGACAAACAAATGCCTCTTCCTAAGGGCTGCATTGTCCGAACAAGCACTTATCTGTTGAGGGTGAACAATTGGATAAAATAGAAAATACACAGTCTCTGGGAGATCTTTGACATTTGCAAACAGAAGGAGACTCAGCCAAGGAGTCTATTACTTAAAGAATTATTCTTAAAGAGGGAGAGAGCTACATAGGGGGGCAGACAGATATGAATATGAAAAACTGTCCAAGATCATGAGTCTAAAACTGCTTTTTTGTAGAGCATTCTTTTATATTTGGATGCACTTTGCGATTCTGGCTTTGGCTACTGACAGATGTGCCAACATCCTCTGGGGGGGAAAAAAAAAACCATGGAGTCCATACAGGGTTTCTGCCCAACTGGAAAAGGGAAGTCCACACCAGATTCTAATACTGACTACGCTCCGGAGATTCGTGACTCATTTTGTGGACCTAATGAGTCTGAAGATGACTGGAATAAACACGGAAACGTTCGTTGGAGCTCAGTCGAATTCTGGCGAGTTTCTATGTCCTGCGTAAGTTGCCCTTCACAAATTTAAACTCCTTTTAGTTACTGCTTACCAAAATTATTAGAACCCAACAAATCCAAACAAAGGCCAGTAGAATAACATTCCTCCTTGTGTATCTTTAATTTACAAAGGGGAATTCTCTGGACAGTTTTATTTAGACACCAGCATGTTTAATTGGATGAAAACATTGTTTTCATGATTTCTGATTTAAACCATGTGTTGGTTTAAATCAAACCACAACAGCTTCTAATCATGTGATTTTGCTTCTCAAAAGCCTCCAGAGATACAGCGTGGACAAAAGACTGCCCATAACAGGATTATTATCAACATCCAAGGATTCAAATAAAAATTCATTATCAAACAAAAATAAGAGTTCACATGAGCACACACATTACCAAATATTCACAAGGGATACACGTGAGTTCAGAATAGAAGGTATGTTTTTGAATTCTTTAGTAGATGAGATGATGGTGAATACTTTAATCAAAAGATATATTTTTCAAATACGTCATAGTGTAGGAATCTTGTCTTTGTGGTATCATAACACACATAGAGTTCTCAGATCAATTTGAATTTTTATAATTGCCGATAGCCTATACACTGAATTTCACCAATAGAAAACATATGATCCTGGCTCTTTGTGGTGTGATTATACTGATTACTCTGATGAATTAATCTTTAGGCTTGAAAAACACTTTAACGTCCTGAAGTTAGAATAAAACAAAGAGAGGAAGCTGTATACAGTAATTTAGTATGATCCCTAATGGGCATCCCAGTACAGACTTGAGCTGAGGAGCTCCACGGTATTGATATTGCTTAGATGGTCTGCCTATGTCTGTCATCTGCCTAGGCTGTCACTAAACAAAACCACAACTTCAGAAATCAGTAATCAGGAGGTATATCCATTCTTACAGAGCAAGTACTAGGATTGGTTTTAAAGATTTTCACTCCCTAAAGGAAAGGCACTCAGTGCTTAGAAAATTAACAGAAAAAATAAAGGGAAATTCTTACAGAGGTGCTATTCATGAAAGTGCACACCACGTACACAGTACATAAGGTTACGTCTGTCCCATAGACTGAGCATATATTTCAGATGCTAAGTTCTCCAAGGAGCTTCAGTGACTAACCCTGTACCTTCATTTAAAGCAAAACAAAACAAAACAGTTTACTTAATGAGTCCATAGATAGTGCAAAGAAGTGAAAAATTATATCTCATAAGCCTTCAGTCTTTGTTCCAGCAATCACAAAAACACTACATCTGTCACGTTGTTACTACTATTTAGACTCCTTCTAAAAATGAACACATATTTCTAATATCAGCCCATAAGGATGGATACAAGAGTAGAAACTTCTAGAACTGTGCTTGCCTTGGTCTTGGATTCTACAGCTCTGAGCTGGCTTCTGTGGGGCCTTCGTCCTTCCATATATGTGAGTTTCAGAGTTCTGATCCCACAAGGTAAACCATTAAATATCTCACAGTTAGCACAGACGACTGTTTGAAAGCAGTTACCTCGTAAATCCTACCAGGGTTCCTAAATTATTTAAAATTCTAGACGCAACATTTCATCCCTGTTCCTAATTATATGTGTCTGTGTGTGTGTGTGTGTGTGTGTGTGTGTGTGTAAATTTTATTTTTGAGATTGGAAAATAATTACTGATTCTATATTTTAAAAATATAATTATATGATGTATAATTTATATATAACATATGCAATTTAAATAACATAGCTCTATATTCACAGTGTATTTTGACAGATAATAGTTTGGGCAGCAAAAAATAAGAGTTTAAATAGTTCAGGTGGCATCTAGAAATATTTTCAAAATTTTGTTATGAATTGTGCATGAATTAAAATATTGATAATCATTCGCTTGCTTGAATAGTCATAAACTGTAAATCTGATATGTAACTTTGTGATATAACTGCCTTTATTAGAAAATGAAATCATTTTTAGCATTAAAAATTTCTAATAATATTTTAAGTAAAAAACCGTGCCTTTGGTTGCAAGGAATCAATTCTAATTTTTAGCATAAATCAGTAAAACACATTTTTGTATGATTTAGAGCATGCTTCCTAAAACAATGTGGACATTTGTATGCAAGCACATGCATTCTCTTCTTATGCAAATTTCAAAGATGCTTTAATTTTCCTGAACATTTAATTGACGTTATATGTTACAATGAGAGATTTGTACAGAATCACATTTGTATGAAAGCAAAGCTTCCTGTCAAGCCGTACACACTGGAAAGTTAAGCAAGAGGACCTGCAGCAAGCAGCTTAGTGCACTGAAGGAGACTGTGAGCTCCAAGGGAGATGATGTCCTGTGACAGGTCCTACACAGGCAAAACTTACCGCTGGATAATTGGGACTCAGAGCCCAAACTTCTTGCCCTTTTAGAACACCATCTTCTTCATCATTTTTAATACACATTGAGACCTTAATTTGAAAGATAGTATTAGTGCTTCCCACTGTTCTATTTTACCTTACTTGCTAGTTGAGATATGTTAACAAGTGAAGACAGTCTTTAATAAGCAAACTGGCATGTGTTACCTCTGTGATCAAGCAAAAGCTTTCAGGGAAGTTTTCATAGAATTAGCAACATGGGATCTTGGGGTGGACTATTTTGGACTGGATCCCTGATACTGACACACACCAGTCAAGTGATTTCACGGAAACTAAACTTCTCTACACCTTATGATTCTCTTCAGCAAAATAGGCATTAAAAGGAGAACCTACTACCTAAGATGATGGGGACAAATGATGCAACACACTCAGATGAGAGCCTCACATTGAGAAAAGCACAGTGCAAGAGTTTATTTGTACACAGAAGGCATAATTTGATATCTATCATTAAGTAGCTTGAAGATCATGGCATACATTTTCAATTCAAATGTAGACATTTTCTCAAGTTAGCATTTATGACAACTCATCTAAACAAAATATTAATGTTTTATATAGGTACATATTACATACCCACAAAATGCACTTCTTCATAAGCATGATATATAAAATCTGTATGTGTATGTAAACACAAACCAATGGCATGTGTCCCTATTGATAATTACATGTGTTTGTGTACAGATAAATACCTTAACGTAAGTAAGGGATGCATACAGGACCCAAGCAATATGTCACTCACTCTGTGGGTTTTACTTTTTAGCTGAATGCCTTACACCGTACCATTTACTTATTCTGCCCATCTACAGAGTATGTGTGACATTTGTTCATATCGATACTGGTGTATTTACTGTTGTAGCTCACTCTGATAAGTCTTTTGGCACATGGACGTACCATACATTTTGTAAGAATATTTCCTCCTATGAAGACAGCGCCACTATGTAAAGTCTTTATATGTCTCTTCATGGTTCAAATTTTCTGCAGGCCTTATACATGTAGGAATCGAAATGTCGATGTGTGAACCTGTGCTCAGGACACGTGCCTACGGCTTGTCCTAAACAGAACACCAAACCAATCTTTAATACTTCCCATCTTCATCAAAACTTTGTATGTGCCATTTCTAAAGTGCTTAGTTTTATCAATATCATAGTGTAAAATGAGTTTTCATTGTACATATTTTGAAACACATTGCCCTCATCGAATTAAACATTTTAAATACTATTACCAAATTTTCCCTTCTGTGAATGTTATCACCCAAGTATCCTTGCCTTGATTATATCCTATATGCATTAACATTCTAGAATAATGCTCTGTATATTAAACAATTGTTGATAAATATTTTAAATATCTTATATGTCAACTACTTTTTACTGATACTACAACTTTTACATTTTAGCTTAATTATAAATGAAACTTTTTTTTGTTTTTGTGTTTTTTGAGACATGGTTTCTCTGTTGTAACTGTGGCTGTCCTGGAACTCACTCTGTAGACCAGGTTGGCCTCAAACTCACAGAGAACCACCTGTCTCTGCTTCAGGATTGCTGCGATTAAAGGCATGTGCATATGAAACTATTTTATAGTTCAAGGGTTGAATTTTTTTCTAACAATTATGTACACGTGCTAAAGTGATATAAAAATTAGAGAAGTGTACATATAGCATAAATGGTAATTGAAAATAAACGTTTAAAACTTTATAGTAAAAATCCAATATACATGTTAGCAATAGTCTCTAATGTGTAATAGGCAAGTTTCATTTGTCTTACTTTGCTCTTCACACTAATTCTATTAAGCTAATACCACTCTGTCAAGCATGTTGCCAAGAGACAATGGAAACTGAAGATACTGTGAGTTAGTTTAGAGGCACAGATATATAACCCTACTAGAACAAATAAGATCGTGAAGGTGGAAAGGAGTGGAAAGAAATCACAATCTGCAGACTGCTACCTTCCCTCTCTCTGGTTTCCCACGGGGAGTTATAATTACTGACAATCCTCCACTGATTAAAATGGTAATCCCTTCTGAATCAGTATGCAAAGCACAGCACACAACCTTAATCCAGGGTATTCAAGTACTTTGATGAGTAACATTCTCTGATTGTATTTGAGAGGTGGTAGGGAGAACAGATGACAGCAGAATGGTGAGAACCTGGAAAGAACTGGGCAATTATCAAACAGCAAGCCGTCTCTCCAGGATCATTCTGTAGCAACACACTAAGCTTCAGCAGCTGGGAACTCTCTCAGTCTAGCAAACGGAGGTCTCTCCTCCTGATTAGGTAGCCTCCCTTGAGGATCGTAATTCTGAGTGTCACAACAACACAGAAACAACAGTAAAGCAATGGCAACAACAAAGCCTCTGGGAACTGTCATCTCTTTCATATCTGCGAGCTGCAAGGTTTTGTAAATTGCCTCTACTTTGTACATGTGCAAAGACAGACTAAGTTTCTTTTTAGAACTGAAGCTTTCATCTCCAAGCCCACGTCACTAGACACTGGTAGAAGTTCCTTCATTGCTCCCACAACAAATTGCTGGTGTCATTATTCTTCAGCTGATCAACTCTGAACTGTTTCTTTAGAAGGGTAACAGGACCCGGTTGCTTTTAGCAGATAGTGTTAGTTGAAGGTGAGGTCTGGGGACACAGTCTCGACAATAGTCACATATTCATGATGGTATGCTCATCTATTTTTCATGAAAAGTGTGTGTGGTTTCTATGGCATCACACATGAATTTAGTCTGGTGTCTAAACGTTGTTTTGAGCTCTCACTTCCCAGCTGTCTTTTTCTCCTCCTGTTGCTGGTCTCACCAACCAACGCACCCCTTGAGGTCATCCTCCAAGTTCAGCTCAGTAGTGAGAATGTCTTCCCTGTCCGTCCCTTGATGGTTATGGAAGCCAACACCCAGGCATCTCTTTTGTAGAAAAGTAGACACATACATGAGAAACTGCAAACTTGAGGCTGCTGAGCGTTTTCCAGCCATGCTCCTTGGTTAATAGTCTCTGACTTCCTTCTGGGATGGTAACCATACACCATGCTCTTCCCCAGTGTGCGGTGTCATGGCAATAAAAGGGTATAAAACTAATGTCTTACCATTTGTGCAGTTTAATCTTAGAGTGTTTACCTTGAGTAACACTTTTCAAAGATTTCTATATTTGATAGAAATCTTTTTAATATTAGCTAAAGTGTTTATAGAAATGAGAGAAAATGATGAATTGTCTTATCTTAAATTGTTTTATCTAAATATGTTACAAGGGGTAAAATGTATTATTTGGTCTTGGAAGATTCTTCACTATTTTCAAATAATACAAAGGTTATAACCTAACAGGACTTGGTTCCCCTTTAAATCCACACACACTCTCTGCCTCTTTCTTTTTCTCTGTCTCTCTCACATACACAGCACACACACACACACACACACACACACACACACACACACACACACAGAAACACATACAGTGTGTGTCTGAAGACTTAACCATAGTTACTGACAAGGCAAAAGGAATCTATGAGTGTTGTAGTAGCAAAATTTTTATTGCTATTATGTAGTTCAAACCTTCCTACAAAATAGTTTTTAGATGTGTAAAATACAGAAACAGAACTTCTGCATTTTCTAATCTGAACTTAAACATTTAAGGTGAAATCAAGAAGGAATTTACTGCACTTTAACTCTGGAGAGACTTTTATATCCTTTATTTTATTATAAGAATCCAATAACTGTTTTTAATTCAGCCACTAATTATGAACTTAACATAAATGCAGTAATATGCCGCTCTGAATTTATCCGATTTGCTCATGTCAGGATGCTGATACTCATCGATGTAATTAGCCAGGTCCTATGATATATGTGCAGTGATATTTAAGTACAAATGTGTATTTTAATATTTATATTATTGGATTGAGTGAACATTCAGTTTGAACAATAAGTTGGAAAAATATCCCAGCTTAGATTGTAGACAGACAACCACAAAGTCCATTTTTTTGTAAAATCCTATGTCCAGAACATTGTTTTCTAGAGTTTTAGTCACCAGGTAAATATGTCTAGGAACTTGCAGTCACAGCAGCTTTCTTATTTTTATTTATGTCATTTGAGACAGGCAGTCACTATGTAGCCTTGCTAGATCTGGAACTGTATGTAGACCAGGCTTGCCTCGAACTCAGGGAGCTGCCTGGTTCCGCCTCCATTGTGCTGAGATAGAAACTTGCTCCAATATTCCTGGCCACTAGTTCTGTTATTAGCCGGATTTATTGACTATATAAGTACCTGTGCTTTTTACTGCCTACATTGGTTATCGATAAGTCATGCGATCTTATTTGTGAGCCATAAACTCTGAGGATAGGTAAGTATTTCTTAAAGTAGCCCTGGTCCTCGGATTCATTGATTGTAGGCTGAGCAATATCACCAGGCCTCTTTGCATTTTGAGTTAAGATTGGCAAACCAAAATCAAGAGAATGGACTTCCCCTGAACTTCTATTTTTACAGCTAGAATAGTTTACTCCTATCAGACAACGGCTGTTATATGAACTCTCACACATAACACAATATTCTCATGTTTGCTCTGCGTATGGCACAGGTTCCAGAAATCAAAGAATGATTCACTTAGTCTCTTCTTGGGAGTTGAGGAGCAAGCAGTATTGCTGTGGAATATTAAAATGATACATTGATTTTTAGCTAAGTAATCTGATTGCTAGATGTGCTAATCGATAGAGTTTCCAGAATGTATTGAATAACATGTGATCAGTGATAAGGGTAAGTACATCCAGTCAATGCTCAAGATATACAAGATGGCAGCCTTCTAAGGGAAAAAAATATGTTAAGAAATCTGAAAACAGGCACGCTGAGGATATTCTGCTACTATGGAATAAATAAGTGAAAGGATCAAGATTAAAAGATATTTCTACTAAATATTTAGAGATTTTGTCCTTAGTAAAGACAGTTACACATATCATTGAACTTCAGAGAATTTCAGAGAAGCCATTCATATTGAATCTAAGAATAAACTAAAAAATTAATGTAGTTAACAGTTACAATAATTATATAGAGCATTTTTCAATGGTGAAAATGTAGGGTATTCATGGATAGACACTTTCTACTCAAATATAGTCAGCTGATGAACAATATAGATACCAACTGAGAACTTGTAAGAAATGCAAAATCTCAAGCTTACTCTAGATTGTCAAAATAAAAATCTAGTTTTTTGTTTGGTTTTGTTTAATGTTTTAATAAGAATTTTAATTTTATTTACCCCTTTTATTAAACATAGAATCTTTTTCTCATACAATATAATCTGAATATCATTTCCTCTCCCTCTACCCCTCCCAGTTCCTCCCTACACCCTTACAGCCCCAGATCCATTCTGTTTCTCTCATTAGAAATAAAGAGGATTCTAAGAGACAACAACAAAACATAACAAAATAAAATATGGTAAGATAAAACAAAACAAACAATGAAACAGATAAACAATCATATTGAGGTTGGACAAGATAATCCAATAGAAAAATAAAAGATCTCCAAGGGCAGGCCCAGGAATCATGGAACAACTCTTTCACAGGTTCAGGAATCTCATTAAAGTACTACACCTAAAGCTACAGTATATATGCTGAGGAGCTGGTACAGACTTATAGGTGTAGATATGTACATTTATTTACTTATTATTCTCATGGGTTCATGGCAAAAGACAGTTTATTCTTTGCTAATTCCCTGTCCTAGAGGGTTTCAACCTCCGTACAGTCTAATACTAAGCCTAAATCTAGAAGGCTTCAGGACTCATACAGTCTAATCTCCCTGCTCCCAGCTGAAGCCTCCATGCTGTGGATCTTGCCTTTGAGCCCTCCTTCTCACTTAATTTTCACAACTTTCTCTTCATAGAGGCTCATTTCCTTCCTCACTCTCCTCTTCTTTAGGAGCCTTCAATTAATACCTTCATCTCTGTCCTTTGGTACCTTCTCTGAGCATAATTTACTGGACTCTTTGAGATCTCTAATTTCTTCCTCTTCTTCCTTGTCTCCATGTTGGATTATCTGGTGCAATGTCCTGCCCCAAGTTGATGCACCTTTTGTAGTAGTAAGCTACTGTGTGGGTCAGCAAGGAGATGAAGAGGTATTTTCATAGGTGTAAACCCTGCCAAACTGCAGCAAAGGGAACCACCGTCGTGGCCAGCACCAGACTCCATAGTGGAACCTTTGGAGTCTCAGCTCAGGTGTTTTTATTGATACAGAACTCCTCAGGTGCAGACCATTAGCAATTAGACTTCCCCCCCAACAGAAATCCAACACCTGCAAACAATACAAAACACCCTAGAAAGCCCTTCACCCAATATTGCATAAAACAATTATTTTATATATAACTAAAAATAAACTTCCCCAACATCTTCCCTTTTCCTTTGTGAACTTTTGCACCTTACTCATAGAACTCTGGCTCACTTCCTTTGTTTGTTTGTTTGTTTTACATTTTTCGTTTTGCGGTTATGATAGAACCACCTCACTTCCCTTTTCTTTCCTCTACCCAAGCATTCCCACATAACCCTCCTTGCTCTATTTCGAATTCACGGCCTCTTTTTTTAATTTATTGTTGTTACATAAGAGTCTCAAAGGATACATCTACAATTCCCACATCTAAGATTCAGGGACCATTCGAGAGAGGGGGCAGCAGGTTTGTAAGAACCAGAGGACCAGGGAGGGTGCTGTGACACTGAGTCTCTGATAAAGACCCAGCAACATGACTACTTACACATGGCCTGAACAAGGACAACAACAGGCATCCTAAAACAGACAGGGAAGTCCCTGAGTTCACTCCTTCTTACGGTAGGTAAAATCACATTAAGACTAACTGATTCATTTTTTAATTTCTTTTCTCTTTTTTTTCTTTTTTGAGGGCACGAAGGTGGGAGGGTGGGTCTGGGAAAGGGTGTGATAGTGATACATTATATGAACCTCAAGTAATTAATAAAATTATTATGCTGAAACAAAAGACATATGAAATATGTGTCTAACAGTTTGCGTATTTTCCTGTTTCAAAGATAACGGTAAATCGGTATTAATTGCCTTTTCGTTCTTCTTTTACACATTCACATAATCTTTCAAATGTAGATAATGACTTATATGATTAAATTCTATGTTAACTTTAGTTTTCTATACACAATTGTAATTATTAATTATGTATTAGACTTTTAGTTGCCTATTAGTTAATTATTTCTTCTTGTATTTTGATTGTCACCAAATAAATAAATTTTAAATATGAGTCTATTACCATGTTTAAGTTCTGTAAAATATTAGTAGATGAGGATTAAAATGTGTGTGAAATTCTACATATACATACATATATGTTTATATATGCATGCATACACACATATATACATATATATACACACAGATATATATATATACACACAAACAGATGTATGTATATATATATACATATATACACACACATATACACATACACATATACATATATATATACACACACACATGTGTGTATATGTGTGTGTGTGTTTTCCAAGCAAGTTGCTCACATATTTCTAAAATAATTACTAGTTATACCCTGCTTAGGTGTACTTTTTCTGTGATGTTCCAGTATTCAAAAGCAGAAGTGGCTATCATTAGGGCTCAAGAACATCCATTTTTACTGTTGACCATCCAAAGTGAATATTTTCTCCAATACCAGAAAAAAGTCATATTTCTCTTTTTATTTAAAGTAAAGTGCATGTGCTGTTTTAACACCTTAATACTTACATATAAATACATGTTGAACTTCTCTTGTTTCAACTGGACAGTTTTATCACAACACTAAGCAATTTTTTGTTAAGATTTTTCTGTACTACAAATCATTCACAGGAAGCTGAGAGTTTTGTGTAGATGTAAGTCAACAGTCATGGTGGAAAATCTATCAAAAAAAAGTCTATCTAGGCTTCCATGCTTGTCTTCATTGTTGACTTCGCAAGGTTAGTAACCACCTATGAGATCCACCTCTATAGTGTCCATGAGACGGCTTGCAGAATCACTTACCTGAGGAAGTAAGGCTCACCCTGACTGTTGGCAGCAGCATTCTAGTTAACAGGATCTCAGACTAAACCAAGAGTGGGAAAAATGGTAAAATATAAGGCAAATACCAATGCTCATTCCTCTCTCTGTCTTCAGTGGTGAAGACCTCATACTCATGCTGCTGTGCCTTCCGGGCCTGATAGACAGTGTCCCCTCAAAACCCTACCTGGACCAAAGTAAACACTTCTTACAAAATAATTCTTTTTTCACCAAAGATTTAGTCACAGCAATAGTAAAAGGAACTAATAATGCTGCTTGCTTCAAGAATCACATATTTACCTTTCACTTTATTTTAAGAGGATATTGTGATGTTTTAGTAAGTTTGAAAACAATAACTAATAAAAGATACATTTCATATAAGAATATATTAACAAAATCAGTAATGGAAAATATCCACTATAATTAATTTGTACTTAGTCCATAAAACAAAGAGAAAATGGCTTCAAATAGTTGTTACTAAATACAAAAAAAATAAAAAACAAAATAAACAAACAAACAAATGTACTCAGATTTCATAGAGTATGGGTTAATTGTGCTCTCAGGTCAATAAGTTCTATAAAACATTAGGAGAAGTGAAACATTACCCCATATCTTTGCAAGTTTCATGGTGGAAATATGAATTTCTACCGAGTATCTATTTTTTCCAATGTGCTAAACTCTCACATCAACATGAAAGCCTGCTCAAACATAGTCTAAATTATTTAGGCCAGAAGAGATAACTTTGTCTACAAAAGCCACTCAAACTCCTGAAGGATTAAGTGGCCCCAGCCAAGGAGAAATAAACATCTACTTTCACCTAATCCACAATTTAAGAGATAATGTCTATAAAAGTATACGGTACCTAAAGACTAATGCAAATCATCTTAACACTGACCTGGTGGGTCTTGCCTTTAAGTATAATATAAATTAATGATAATTTTATTTCTCCCTGTGCTGGCTAAAAGATTATTCTTTAAATTTCTGTACCTCACTTGGTGGCTTGTAGTGAGACTGAGCTGGGTTTTGTACAGAGCAATGGTATATTACACAGAGCAGGTCCTTGTTGGTCAGGAAGACCTGAATTTCTTTTCCCAATCACCACATTTTCAGAAAAGCCTCCGAGACTTCTGAGTACCAAAATTCTTATCATAACACTAGTGAATAAAACCAATCTTGCAGTGCTACAGGTAACATGTTCAGTATAGTATATGACACTTGGCAAGCACTTTATTTTTAATATCTAA
This sequence comes from Cricetomys ansorgei, assembly GCA_026225945.1. Lineage (NCBI taxonomy): Eukaryota > Metazoa > Chordata > Mammalia > Rodentia > Nesomyidae > Cricetomys > Cricetomys ansorgei. The sequence continues at coordinate 1,433,142 of JAMJFZ010000185.1, read as the reverse complement.
GTACGTGAAGTGAAGTTCACCAGGGGCTTACTACAGAATCTGTAAGAATATTCTATTTTATATGCAATGATGATGGATGAGATGACCATATATTTTTCCCAGATTTAAAGTCATTTTTCCAGATTCTAAACTACCTATTGTTACTTCAGATTACAGTAGTAAAATCTGTAGCCATAAATTATATCATGGCCCTACAACTTTTCATTAAGGTTGCATATTTTAGCATTTGGAGTCATGTGGACCACAATATATATTTCAGAAAAATGAAAGTTTTCTAAAACAGCCTGTTCTTCCCCTTCAGAGAATCCTTATGTCAAGCAAATGAAAGATAATTTATCCAGGGTCATTATACCTTGTCACAGTTCTGTATAATGTTGTGGGTAGAAAGAGGGTAGCATACAGATCTTGGCAACATTGCGTGTGGATTTGGGGTGTGGGGGAGTGTTGCTTTTTTTTCCCCCTTTGGTCTGGATTTTTGGTCTATACTTCAAATGGAAATTTAGTTTGGAAAACAGAATATGAAGGCAAGGACAATTCTGCTTCTGCAATGCCAAGCACCTAAGCTCCATAAATATTATTTAGCATCTTGGTGGTGCATTGTGTATGCTTGCTACAATCACTCGCATCAACATGTTCTTTTTTAAGTCCCTCTTTACTGTACAAGAACTTAGCAAACAAAGAAGATGCTAGACTTCAGGCAGCATCAGTCCAGGTGCAAATCTGTACTTTGAACCATGAAATTTAAGCTAAGAATACACATGACCAAAGACAGGAACAAAAGAAATCACAGTTTAGTAGGAGATAAACCACAGACAAGTTTCAGACAATTTTTGTTTCATTCTTGTAAAATAATTTAAGAAAGGCCACAAAAACAAATGTATTTGTCCTGCAGTACATTTATAAAACCTACCATTTATACCTACAAATACATATATAGTATATAGTTGAGCCTAGATAAATTGTATTTACTTTATATTTGTCTAAGCTAATATATAGTTATTTGAATATATATGCACATATAACACATATGTTCTTAATATATATTTTATTTCTACTGTATCTTTTAGATATATGTAGATTATATGTTATGTAAGAACATAATAGCAGTATCTCAGACAAAGTGAAAAAACGCCAAAGATTTGATTAGAATAGAGTAATGTATACACATAGTCCTTTCTGCATTATAAATGTGCAATCGATATTTGCTTAGAGAAGAGCCCAGAGAATGGGTGGCTCATATTTCCCAGAAGCCACTAGTGCTCACAGAAGAAAACTAAGATGGTGTCCTAAACAGAATTTTCTATTTCTGAAAACCAAAGAAATTTTTTTGTGAATTATATAAAAGGTGACAAAATAGAGATAGCATAAAAGATGTCTTTAAATTGATATCACAAATTTAAAAAGTTATTTACACTCATGTGGACTGTTTAGTGTTGATGGTTTCTTTTGTCATTTGCTTGTTTTTTAAGACAAGGTCTCACTACTTAGCCTTGGCTGGCCTGTAATCTACTCTGTAGACTAAGCTGGCCTTGGATTCATAAGATCCACATGGTATTCCTCAGAATGCTGGCATTAAAAGTGTGTGTCTTGAAGCTCATCTCTAATGTTAGTTTTTTTATTATAAACTTAAGAAATAAAGTCATAGAGCCAAGTATTTATCTTTAGAGTATTAGCACATTGCTATTACAGAGAGAAGTTGTGAGCATTCTTGATTCACATGGCAGTTTTGTTTGAGGATCACATGGTGACGAGTCTATAGTCTATATTTTTATAAGCAAGATCATTGTATTTACAAGTTTCCATATGAGTTGCTTGATAAACAAATACTCTTATGTTTAATCAAGTCCCCTTTACACAATATGACGAGGATAAAGACAACACAAAAAGTGATTTGATTCAATAGGAAAAATTCTACCATCCTCACAATGGTAATCAAGTGGTTTGTAAACTTTCCCACACAAGTACAACATCATCGGTCAAATGGAAACATAAATTAATCACAAGATGCAACTAGTATCAAGCATAACGACAAATTAATCGAATGCTTCCATGCATTTGTTAAAATGAGCATCCACATGAATACTAATAACAGCACTGAATGCACTGTTCAAAACTAGACCAAAGCACATGTCCATCAGTATAGTGGCGAGTAAGCACGTTGTACATATCCATTCAGTAAAATCCAATATGGCATGAGACATTCCGTCAACGTGTGAAGCGATACCTTCACCATGTATCATGATTGACTTGTGTTTGTAATCATGATGCTAATGAGAGTAAAGAAAGAAAACCTCAGGCACAGAAATAAAATCCTACATGGTCTCACTTACTTAAAGTTCAAAATCAGATATTGATAATACATGGAATAAAAAACTAATAATGGCTCTATCCCTGATGGCACAGACTTTTATCTCAGCTATTGGGGAGGCTATGGTTGAAAGCATCTGAGACACACCTGAACTAAACAGCGAGTTCAGCACCACTCCAGACAACCTAGTGACACACTGACTCAAGGTAAAGAGTAAAGAGGGTGGAGGGTCTAGCTTCGTAGGGGAGTGCTTGTCCGGCATGCATGATCCTTGTACATGCAACCCTTCCATCCCCTGACAGAATTTGATTCTCTTTAGACGAGGATGTAGCCAGTAATCAACAGAGAGAGGAGGACAGAGTTGTGCAGGATGAGATTTATATTTTGTTAACATTACACGGTGTATGCAACTTCATCAAGGTATACAAAAATTATATGTGAATTTTTATATAACACAATAATGGTTGTTTTACAGACATTTTTAGATTGATTTATTTTATTTGTACATGTTTAATTGTTTTGTCTCTATGTATATATGTGCATTCCATTTATGCTGGATGCTCGTGAAAGTTAGAAAAGGGAACTCCATCCCTGAGAAATGCAGTTACAAACAGTTATCAGCCACACTAAATTCTCGGAACCAAACTTTGGTCCTCTGTAAAAGCAACAGTGTTCATATCTTTCGGAGAGACACCTCTCTCCAATAATGGCTTTTAAAATCATTCAAAATAAAGTTCAGTCTTTATAGAATAATTTGCACTACATTTGTCCAACAAGTGAAATGAAACAGAAAGTCTAAAGCCTCCAGTGTGTTTTCACACAGTAGCTCTTATA